>PVJH01003511.1:0-140936 GCA_004026705.1 Nesogale talazaci
CCGCATCCTCCTTCCAGCTCTCCGCCCTGGGTCTCTCCTCCAGCCGACCTCTGACCCCTCCTGGCCCCGCCCCCGCGTCGCCCCACGCCGGCGGGACCCGCGCGCAGACGACGGCGATGGCGGCGAGACGCGGGCAGGAGCGGGGCCCCACGCGCTTCGTCTACGTGACCCGCTTCGGCTCGCACCAGTGCGGCAGCGTGCTCCACCTGGGCAGCCGCGGGCCGCGGGGCCGCCGGTGGCAGGAGGAGCCGCGGGAAGCCCAGTCGGGGGCCCCGCGAGGCGGGGGGCTGAACCCCGGCCTGCGGCTGCCTCGACCCTGGGCCCCCGCCGCCGCCTCAGCCTCCCCGCAGCTCAGGGCGTCGAGGGCTCAGGGCGGGCCAGGGCTGGCGGCGCGAGCAGGTGGCGCGCGGCGGCGGCGGCGGCGGGGGCGGGGCCGGGGCGGGGGTGGGCGGGGCGACGCCCTCAACCCTCCCACCTCCTCCATCGGGCGGGGTGCCCGTCAGGCAGTCCCGCGCTCTGATTGGCCCGCCTCGTCAGCCATCTTGCTCAGTGGCCGCCCTCGGGGCCCGCCTTTCTCCCTCTCCCTCAGTCCGTGTCTGCCTCAGGTTTCGCGTCAGGCCTTGCAGCTGGTCGCGGGCGCGCGGGGCTTGGTCTGGTCACTATTAGCTGCCAGCTAGCTAGGCCCCTGCCCTGGCACGTGAGTGGGGCTGCAAAGGCCGCCACACTTACTGCCATCCAGTCGCTGCCCACGCCTAGCGACCTGTCGGCCAGACTGGACCTGCCTGGTGAGGGTTTCTGCGCCCGAGTCTAGAAACCCGTGGCTGCCGGCGGGTGGTTTCCCACTGCTCACCTTGCGCGGTCAGCCGCCCGCCCCGCCTGACACCACTGAGCCCCCAGGGCGCCTCTGAAAGTCCACCTCGACCTTGTACATCCAGTCAGAAGGCCCCTTTTGGGGGCGGCCAGCCAGGCGCAGGCCTAACATTCCCAATTGCAGAGCAAGGGCTGAAGGTGGGAAACAAACTCACGGATTCATCCCCGAAGGTGTTCTAGTCAAGGGCAGCCCAGGTCATCTGAGAGGCGCTGCAGAACTGGGAGGACAGGTCCCTGGTGGACGCACTGTAAGCACGATGGGCGGCACGGTATAGAGGAGATTAGAAGCCAGTTGCTAAGGTCTCCATGGCCCCCCTCGCTGAAGGTTGAAGGTCAGGAGGTGACAAAGAAAGGAGCAGACCATGGAGACCAGAGGCCCCGGTAGATGGGGAAATCCACCCAGCGGCACCTCGGACAAAAAAGCCTGGCGAGCTGTTAAACAACAACAACCACCACCAAAAAATCCAAACCAGCCACTGATAAGTTATCTACTTTTTCCTCTGAAACACAGGAGGTCGTTTTAAGGAAGAGTCCACTCCACAGTGGGAATGGTTTTCAGAGGAGGAAAGCAGGAGGGGACTCTATTAGTACCTGCTAGAGCAGTGTTTCTCAACCTGCCTCATACCGCGACCTTTTCAGACAGTTCCTCGTGTTATGGTGACCCCCAACCATAAAATTATTTTTGTCGCTACTTCATCACTGTAATGTTGCTATTCTTAAGAATTGGACGACCCCTGGGAAAGGGCTGTTCGACCCCCAAAAGGAACAGGACACACAGGTTGAGAAGTGCTGTGGGTAGAGTGAAGTGTGACTGTGCTGATCAGAAGTGGTGTTTAGGAGTGTGGTAGAAGATGGTATTTGGGGGTTTGCGTCTTTTGAGAACAAAACCAGAACTTAACAAAATCATTTTATTGGGAGCTCATTTAGCTCTTATCACAATGTATCCATCCATCCATCCATCCATCCATCCATCCATCCATCCATTATGTCAAACACATTTGTTCATTTGTTGTCATCATCATTTTCAAAACATTTTCTTTCTACTTGAGCCCTTGGTATCAGATCCTCATTTTATTTTTCCCTTCCTCCCCCACCCTCCCTCCATCAGGAAGCCTTGATAATTTATAGATTATTATTTTTTCATGTCATACAGTGACAGAAGACTCCCTTCACCCTCTCTTCTGTTGTCTGTCCCCCCTGGGAAGGGATTACATGTAGATCCTTGTTATCCGTTCCCTCTTTCTCCCCCCCACTTTCTCCTCACCCTCCTTATCACTGCTACCATGATTGAGCCCAGGGGTGGGTGGGTGGTGCATCTTTCCTGGATTCCCTTTGTTTCTGGCTCTTATCTGTACCCATGCGCATATTCTGGATTTGTAAGGTAGAATTGGGATCATGATAGTGGGGTGGGGTGGGGGTACAAAAGAACTAGAGAAAAGTCATAGGGTTATTTGGTGCTGACTGTACCCTGACTGGCTTATCTCTTCCTTGTGACACAGGAAGGGTTCCTTTAGGAGAAGGGTATTCTGAATACGGTAAAGGGATTGTATGGCAGTCACCGACTCAGATGAGGCCATTGAAACAAGGCACTGAAGGCTGGTGGTGGTGACTAGGTGCCCTTGACTCATAGTCTGATCCAGTGTAGAGCGGAGTGGAACACTCTAGGGTGCTCCTATGCCATCCTCCCAATTATGCGTGGCCTGTTGTAGCCTCTGGCTTCCTTTATCCTAAGGCAGTGGGACAACATTGCTATTTTACTTATATTTTACAATTTGATTTACGTTACACTTAGAAAAAAGCTACAAAAAGGACACAGCAAGTTTCTGTGAATGCTTTATCTTGCTTTGGTTCATGCTAGCACCTTATATAACCATCCTACCCTGGTTAAATACTGGAACTCCACATTGGTGCAGTATTAACAAAACCATAAATATTTCTACTTGTTTTTCCACCGATAACCTTTTTAAAAAGTTATTTTGTAGAATATATTCCAGTGTTGGTTTGTCTGATGTTTTCTCATGATGAGAATGAAAGTTTATTAAAAATCATTTAATTGGGGGCTCATACAGCTCATCACAATTAATACATCACTTGTGTGCAGACCACATTTATGCATTTGTTGCCATCATTCTTGAAGCATCCTCCTTTTACTTAGGCCCTTGGTATCAGCTTCCCCTCCCTCCTCCCTCCTCCTCCCTCATGAACCCTTAATAATTTACAAATGATCATTTTATCACATTGTACACTATCCTGTGTGTCCCTTTACCTAATTCCCTGTTGTCTGTATCCCATGAGGAAGGTTATATGTAGGTCTTTGCAATTAGTCCTGCCTTTCTACTCCACCTTCCCTTTACTCTCCCCATACTACCTCTCTTATCACCAGTCTTGAGGCGATCATCTGTCCTGAATTCCCTATGTTTCCGGCTCTAGTATACATGCCCTCATTTAGCTGGATTTGTAAGGTAGAATTGAAATCATGGTGGTGGGAGGAAGCATATATAGAACTAGAGGAAAGTTGCATATTTCATTGTTGCTACACTGTACCTTGACTGGCTCGTCTCCTCCCTTTAACTCCTCTATAAGGGATGTTGCTTCACCTACTGATGGACTTTGGGTCCCAGTCTGTATACCCCCTCATTTAGAATGATATAGTTTTTAGTTCTTTGATGCCTGATACTTGATCCTTTTGACAACGTGTGGTCACACAAGCTGGTATGCTTCTTCCAGGTGGGCCTTGTTGCTTCTGAGATATGTGGCCATTTGCTTGTTTTCAAGCCTTTAAGACCCCAGATGCTTTATCTTTTGATAGCTGGGCACCATCAGCTTAATTTATCATGTTTGCTTATGCACATATTTATCTTCAGTGATCGTGTTGGGAAGGTGAGCATCATGTAATTTAGAACAAATTTAATAGAACAAAGTGTTGTTGCATTCAGGAAGCACTTGTGTTGAGGTCCATTGCCCATCTGCTGTCTTTTTTTTTCCCTCTTTTTTTCTCCATCTACTGTCTTAATACCCTATAAGTATATGCACAAAGATCTCTTTTCCCTTCATCATATATAGCTATTCATCATATATAGCATCATATATATGCACATGCCTGTATTTAGACCTCTATAAATGCCCTTCCCCCCCCCCCCCAGACTTACTTGATTTTATAAATTTCTAGGGCCTTAACGCTTTTTTTTGAATAGTAATCTCTAGTTTTATTGCATGACAATCATAGTTTTATTTGTAATGTTTATACTTTATGGATGCTGCTGATGTTTTGTTTGTGACCTTTTGATTTACTATACTTTTATTCTTTTCCACATAATTTGAAAGCTGGCCCTATTTGGTTCTCTTGGCCTTTAAGAAAAAGAAATTTATTTGCTCGTAGTTTATGAGCCTAGAAGTCTGGATTCAGGATACCAGCTCTAGGGGATGGCCTTTCTCAGTGTGTTAACAGTTGGGGAATGTCCTCTTCTTTCAAAATTCAGGGGTCAGTTAATCTCTGAAGATCCTTAGGTGCTTTGGCATCTATCATTTCATGAATCTAAGAGGTTCCCAGTGCAGGTTCCCAGTTAGCTGGGTTCAAAGACATGTTTATCTTTCTTGGTGGTACTAGGTCCTGCAGCTCACTTCTCTCTCTCTCTTCATCGGTTATAAAGCTGGGTCTGATGTCTACCACCCTCCAGGAGAACTCTGCCTTGCATCAGATCAGAGTTGTGACCTGATCTGTTTTATTCTACCCTGATTCTGTTTTAATAACACACAGAGGTCAAGATTTATAGTGAGTGACAAATGGAGGGTAATTACATCAGATCACACATAGGGGATGGGGGGTGGTGATGCTTACTTCCATCATTACCTGCGAGACCACAGAGAATCCTGGCCTAGCTTCATGTACACATATTGAGGAGTGAGTAGGTGTGTATAATAGATCACTCTGGGACATGCTAGGAAGGCTGTCTCTTTAAATCGTACTTGTCCCTCTAAACTAAGTCTGCTTCATTAAATTGTGTTTGGTACTATATTGTTGTATCTGACCTTTAGATTGCATGTTGAAATACCTTCCCTGTAGCTTGTGCTCTGTTCTGCCCAGTTTTTAGTATTTTCAGATGTAGGCTAGATTTAATATTTTTATTGGTAACTCCAGCTCTCCTTCAGTCATCAAAGAGGGCCTTCTTTGTTCACAGACTTTTGCGCCTTAGATAGGCTGCAGCTTATAAGATCACATTTCTGCAAATTTTTAAGGTAAATTTTCTCATTTCACTTACAGATATTTTCAGTTTCAGCATTCTATGTTTTCAAGTAAGACTACTAGTGAGATTTCATGTACAAATTTTTCTAATTGTGAAGTAGTTGGGATGGGATTTTGGGAAGTTGATTACATTGACTATTAAGGACCTTGTCTTCATCTGCCCAGAAATTCCCCATTGAAAGGCTTGAACAAGTGGTAGGGGAAGATTGAGCTTGTTGATATTGTATGGGGCGATTAGACTGGAGGCAGGGATAGCGACAACTGAATTTGAAAATTATATATATATATATTTATTTATTCTGCTTGACATCTTTTCAGAACTTGGTTTACTTGTGCCTTTTAGGACGTTTAGTCTTAGCAATTTAGAAACCAGTAAAGAGAGTCTCAAGTTCATCATGTCTAAACTCAGTTATTTTGAGGGACTACCCCCCAAACCCCAGAATTGTGCTGGCAGAGTGGAGCTTTCGTAATAAGTATTTTGCTCAATAGATGAGCATTTAGTATCTCTCTCTGAATTAATGCACTCAGGAGCATCACCTGGGAGGGTTCTCTCTGGTCACAGTGATTTTTTTTTCATTAAAACTGTTTTGCTCAAACCTTGTTTTTTGTGTCTGTTGGCCAATTTAAGAGAGTTGTCTCACGTTTGGGAAAAATACCGCAGAAACTGTTATGATGTTGAACATAAGGATAGTGCTATAGGAAAAACCTCAAGTGTTAAGAGTGGTTTTCTCATTTCAAAAAAAGTGAAATATCAATTGATGACAAATCTTGTTCTGGATGTCTGTCTGTCAACTTACTGATCAGACAAAAAAATGTCAACTTGCAGTATATTTGGAGTTCACTCCACCAGGTAAGACTGTTAACCAAGCTTTCTATTTAGAGGTTCTGAAAAGATAACACGACAGTGTGTAACAAAAAAGACCAGATTTGTGCCAGACGGGACTGTTTTTGCCACCACAACAATGTACCTCAGTCATCTCAGTGTGTCAATTTTTGACTTCAAACAGCATGTCTCTCTTGCCTCATGCACTTTAGTCACCTGACCTCACTCCGTGTGACTTCTTTTTGTTTCTTCAAATGAAGAGGGCCATGAAAGAACATTGATTTGACAACTAGAGAAGGTGAAGAAAAAAAATGAGGGAGGTGCTGTCAATTATCCAAACAGATAAGTTTGAAAAATGTTTCCAGAAATTGAATTTTATTGTTATTTCTTGTCTTATACTGTCTGTTGTCTCCCTTCACCCACATTTCTATTATTGATCCCCCTGGGGGTGGGCTATAAATCAAACCTTGTGATGGGTTCTCCTTTTCTCCCCTTCTCTACTCCCCCCCTCCTGCCAATCTTGCATCCCACCCTTTCTCTACCCTCACGATATCACTACTGCCACTACAGTTCCTGAGGGTTTTTTATGTCCTGGATTTCATGTTTCGAGAGCTCTCATCTTTACAAATATATGTATTCTAGTCTAGCTAGATCTATTAGATAGAACTGGGTCATGGTAATGGGGAGTCATGGTAATGGGGGAGGAAGCATTCAAGAACATGGGGAATGATGTGTGTTTCATTGGTGCTATACTGCACCCACGTTGACTCTCACAATAATTTTTATGTTTGAACCCATTGTTGCAGGCAGTGTGTCAATCTATCCTATCAAGGGCTTTTCTCTTTTTAGTTGCTCCTCCCCTTTATCAATCATGATTTCTATTGTCGGCACTGGTCTCTCTTGACAACATGTCCAAAGAACTGGAGATGAAATCTTGCCATTCTTGCCTCTAAGGAGTATTCCGACTTTGTTTTTTCCAAGACAGATTTGTTTGTTTCTTTGTTTTGCAGTCTGTGGTACTTTCAACATTCTGCCCCTTTGGTCAAAGGCATCAATTCTTTCTTGATCTTATTTGCTCAATATCCAACTTTCACATGCATATGAAGCTATTGACAATGCTGTGGCTTGGGTCAGGCTCACCTTCTTCCTTAAGCAACATCCGTACATTTCCACGTTAGCAGGTCTTGTGCAGCAGACCTCAGAGTTGTACACACTGAGTTATGGAACATGATGCATCCCTTGCCTGCTGCTCCTGAGTGTTGATTGAGTACCAAGCAACCAAAGTCCTTGACATCTTCAGTCCTTTCTCCATTGGTCATGGTGCTGCCTGTTAGTCCAGGTGTGAGGATTTTGGTCTTTACATTGAGTCATAATCCATACTGAAGGGTACAATAAACCTTCCTCCAATCCTGATGTTGAGTTCTTCATATAGTCCAGTTTCTATGATGATTTGCTCAGCATGCAGATTGAATAAGGATTGTGAGAGGCCACGACCTTGATGCTTACCTGTCCTGACTTTAAACCATGCACCATTTCTTTGTTCTGAATCTGCCTCTTCATTCGTGTACAAAGTTAGCATGAGCACAATAAATTGTTCCCGAAATTCCATTCTTCTGCCACTTTTTTCTTCAAGGCAGAGATTCAGGGGCTACAATTTACATAGTGTTGCAAGGTCACTATGCAGAGATGTCATTTGATGTCATAATTCCTTTGCCATCTCATGTATGTGCCAGGTCAACTGTGGAAGGTTTCTGCCGTATCATGTATGCAACAAGCCATCTTAGGAGGAGATGATTCTGTATGTGGCAAAGCCGCTTTGGAAGGCTTAACTATATGTTGTGTGATTATGAAATTGTTGAAAAAATTTAGATTCAGACATCTATGCATTTATAAGTTATCATCTGTATCATAGCATGTAGTTACAGTGCCAATGTCTAGTGGTTGCTACATTTTTATTCATCACTTTCTAAAATTAGAAGATATCTAAATAGCATTTAGATTATTTAGAGTGTCTAAATAGCATTTAGATTATTTAGGCTGCTAATAAGTGACAAGTTATGCTAGAGGCCATCATAGAAGTGTATCTTTATTTCCACCTTTATCTTCGTGGTATGAGTGAGTTGTACACACTGAGTTTGAAAGCATTATGAGGGCTGATGTGATCTGAGAACAATATACAAGCATACACATTAATTTGGAAACTTTTGAAATATAAAACTGGGTATAGCTTTATTGTTGCCAGGAAACAAGCTCTGATAGAAGCCTTCAGAAGCAATTAAACAGGGAGATTGTCCTGGACTCTATGCCCCTCTAGAAACGCTGTTGTTGAAAGACCTCATTTTATTTTTACCCCTCATCTAGCGCTAAAAAAAAAAAATCCAATGTGTGAAATACTTTAGTCTTGGCTCTTCTGGTCATTTGAATAATAAAAACTGGGGAAAATGGATTACTAGGGCTAGAAGAGAGTCTACTCATGCTGGTTGTGGGAAGGACTTAACTTTAAGAAAGGGGTAGGTGCAGAAAGTACAAACAGACCCTTAGCATTTCAGGACCATAGGCAATTAATCAGCATGAAGGTAGTGATTGGAGGGGAAAGACACTAAAAACTAGATGAAGCAGCCCATCAGTGGGGGGAAAGGGGCACATTAATTAGTGCCAAAGACACATATCCAAGGGGGTGGAAAGTGATAGCACTGATCAGGGCTTATGAATCCAGCTTCCTGCTTTTTGCAACATTGGGATCTGCTGACTAGGCTGGTCTTCCTTCAGTTGGCTGTTCTGCTAGCACGAGAGAAGACAGTAATTCAATTTGTCTGATAGTTTGAACGTTTGAAGGTTTTCCTCATTTTTTTGTATGTCATGCATGACAAGATTCGCTGTGGAGGAAGAAACACTGGGAAGGAGTAGGGATGAGAGGAACCAGAGCCCAGTGGGCAGTTCAGAGGCCGTGGTAGTGGTCAGTGGAAAGGTGGAAGATCTGGACCAAGGCAAGGGCAATGGAGGCAGAATGGGCAGGGCTGATTGACTGACTGAAAGAGGCAAAAGGCAGAGGAGAGGTCAAGTGTGGAGTTTCTATGCTGGCCCACTGGATGGATGTTGGCACCATGTTCTTCAGTGCGAGGGAAACCAGAGCTAGAGTTAACGATAGGGAGTCTTGGGGAAGCTTTATATCCAAAAGGAACCAGAAAATGCTTGAGCATTTAGATTTTAACTCATTTTTGAATGTATTTAATTGTAATTTTATTTTAAATTCTTATTCTTAACAATGGGAAACAAAGATGAATTCTGTATCTATTCAAGAATATTTATATCACATCTACCATGTTGTGGTTTCTAGGTTAGTTGCTAGTGACACAGATGGATCAGAAAAATGTTCTGCTCTTTGGAAACTTACACACAAATCATGGGACCATCAGCTGGTATCTGTGAGTGCTGTAGAAGAGAGACTTTCTGTGTTAGTCTGGGTAGACTAAAGAAACAAGTTCACAGACACACATATGTATATAAGAAAGAGGTTTATATACAAGAGGAATTGAGTTGAGAAAATATCCCAGCCCAGTCCAGATCAAGTCCTTAAGTTCAATATTAGTCCGTATATCTGGAACCAATCTAAAAAAGTACTCTTCAGACTCATGAAATGATACCGAATGCAGGAGAATCACAGGCCAGTGGGTTGGAAGTCTTGTGGATCCAGTGGCATTGTAAGCATCTCAGTGCTGGCAGGGGTCTCTATGTAGTTGCTCTGGGTCCAGAAGTCTGGCTGCATCAGGGTAGGTCCATGTGGCTTCTCCAGCTCCCAGGGCATAGCGCCACATGTCTTGTTAGTAAAGTGTCTCTTAGGGAGTGAGCAGAGAGAAGTGTCTCCTGCCTTCAAAGAGGAAAATACAAGAGTTCCCAGAGTTCACAGGAGAAGGCATGCCCACACAGAGGCCTCATTGGTTATATCTTGATTAACAGGCCTGACTCCACCTCTTCACTCAGAATCCTCTCAAATTGACACCAGGTTATGTAACGACCACATTTACATAGACTTTTGACCATTCAGGGTTAGAAGAGACATAGAGGTAGAAAATTAAAGGACATGAATGAAGAACATGTTAGTTGTACAATAGAGATCATTAAGAGTATTAACTTTGAGGTCAGAATGACATAACCTTGGATCTGCCATTTGTTAGCACTGAGATATTAGCCAACTTAGTTACCAAGTCTGATTCTCAGTGTTCTTGTCTGTTAAATCAGTCTGGCAATGCCTCCCTTGAAGGGTCACTGTGAGGATGACCTGAGGTCAAGAATGCAGAGGGCCCAGCACAGTGTCTGGTGCAGAGCAAGTGCTCAGTCAGTGCTGGCACACTGAGAGCAGGAAGGGGGATCAGCTCAGTGCAGTGCATAGTGGACACACATCAAATGTTTATCAAAAGAACCCAAACAAGCTGGGCCCAGAGTGCCTTGTAGAGCCTCATTTTCTGATCATTGAAGATTTTTGAATGGTATGATAGTTAGCAGAGACAGGGATGGTTGGCAAGATAAATTCTGAGCTCTCTATAAACTGGGCTGGAGTTCAGAGTTCCTGGGGCGAGCACATCAGGCACCTCTCTTAATGTTTCAAAGAAGATGCATCAGCTGGCTCCCAGTGCTTGCAGTGCTTGAGAGATAAAACTGTTTCATAATTTTTATTCATAAAAGATGATGATTGCCATGGCAGAAGTACAAATGAGCGCTTTGAAAGTGGTGAATAAGCGGCGATGAAAGCATCACGAAAGGTTTTGTATGTTGATGGAAGATATAGTCATCCCTCTGTGTCTGAAATAATGAGACTGACATATGGAACGAAGATAAGAGGAAAGAATTAAAAATGGAGGAAAGCATGAGTAACACACTGAATATGGATCAGTGACAGTTTTTAAAAAGAATAAGAAGTAGAGTATGAATGGCATGTGAGAAAGGACTAGAGAGAGTTTAAAATGTAAATTGGGACACAATTTATGGCCCATTCTGGAACTCACTACTATCAAGTCTATGTTGCCACTGGTGGATTTGAACCACCAACCTTGCTAGCAGTTCAGTGAGTAGCCTCTAGGCCTCCGAGACTTCTTTCTTCAGTTCAACATGCAAAATAAATGAAGAAATCATTTTACCTTTTCATATCCTCTATAATCTTGAAGTATTTTTCAGCGTCATGACAGATAGACTTAAAGAGCTCCAGTCCTCAAAAAGTATATATCTAGATAGTGCAAGCTTCACAATTTGGAATCATTTGGCAATGATTCAAATATGGGATTCCAAAGACTATAGACATTTGCAGGAGTCATGGGGACATATGAGCTAGGCTGCTAATCCCAAGGTCAGTAGTTCAGCACCACCAGCCGCTGCTCGGGAGAATGGTGAGCTTTTCCACTTCGGTACAGAGTTTTACAGTATGGAAAATCACTAGGAGGCAACTCTGCTCTGTCCTGTACAGTCACCCCGAGCCATCATTGACTTGATGATAAATTGTTTGGTCTGAGGCATTTAGAAGGAAAGAACAGTTTGTCTTCCTATGTGAGATCTGCATAATCAGTCATTTATCTGTTTATTTAAATTAGATGTATTTTTTCCTCTCAACAAAATTTCTTTTGAGAATAGGTTTTTTTTTTTAATCATTACTGCAATGGAAAGCCTGTACCATTTACAATGACTGCACAAAAGCAATTGAAAAGCAAACCTAATAAAGGCAGAACAGCAGTGTTAAATTCCAGCTAAGTAGGTTGTCTGCTGAAGGTGATCTTTGGTCAAAATATATAGCAACACTAGCACTCAGCCAAGACCATCTCCTTGATGTGATCAGAAGTATTGGAAAAAGCCTCGGAAAGAGAATGAGTTTCTTGCCGTGTGGGCTAAAAAAAGCCCTTGTGTGTTATGTCTGTGTTCTTCTCATAGTCACCAATACCCCGCTCACAGATTGGGAAATGCCGTCCTAGAGCAAACTAATCCAGCACAGGGAAGATTTGCTGTGGATCTAATGTTTCTAGTGTTATGTCCTGGTTCTGGAGTGGAAGACAAAGCACCCTCCTCCAGGTGTCCCCCCCCCCCTCAGTGATAACTGTGAGCAGGGGCACTGGGTGAGGTCAGAGAAGATTCTCTGAAGGGCTGAGCACTGAGTCAGGAGAAGGAGGGGGGGGGTGTTGTCAGAGCAGGAGTGAGAGGGGCAAGGTGGAGGAAAGAGGGAGATGCCAGACCAAGGGCAGCCAACATAAGGGGGCTTCCAGAAGAGGTTGGAAGGAAGTGAGGAGCGAATAGCAATGAGTACAAGAAAGCAGAAAAATGCCTTAAAATTGATTGTGCTAATGATGGTCCAACTCGTTTTCTTGATATGATAGAACTATTGAATTGTGTGATATGCGGATTATGTGCCAATAAGACTTTTTAAAATAGGTAAACAAAGTCAGTGGGAAAATATGATTATAAGCTAATGGAATTTTCGTTTTTCATGCCCCTTCATAGAAAAACTTCCAGAGAACACCTCCTCAACTACCCCCACCCCCACCCCTCACCTCTAGGATTTGATCTTTGAAATCGTTTAAGGTTTTCCTGACAATGCTTGGGAAGACACCATGGTGTAGTGCATAGAGTCAAGAAGCATACTTTAGCAAACTTCATTGTTATCTACTTTGTATCAAGTGGTGTAATGGTTATTTGATGAGCTGCTAACCATAAGGTCGTTTGAAAACATCAGCTGCTCTTATCCAGATAGATAACCGCTGAAACCCACAAGGTCGCTATGAGTTGGAATTGAGTTGATGTCAATGAGTTTAGTTTTTGGAGTTTTGTACCAGGTGCTATGGATACAAAGATGTACAGGAAACTTGGGACTATTTCCGTCCAGGCACCACTATCTAGTGGAGGCAATACATTATAAACTTGATAGAAGAGTGCCCTATGTTCTATGAACAAGGTATTTCTGGAGTTGTTTGGGGTATGTTGTGTAGTCATAAATGTAGCTTGTGTCTGGCATTGGGGCAGATATGGAAACGAGAAAAACCAGGGCCAGGTCATGTTTTCAGGTGTTTGTTTGTTCTGTTGCTCAATGGCAGAATCATCATCTGGAGAATCTACTTTTCAAATAAGGGGCAAGAGATCGAACTAGACCTCTAAGACCTTTTCAAGGTTAAGCAGCCTTTAAATGCTCTTCTACTAAACCAGAAGTTAATGGTCTGAACGTATCCAGAGACACCTCAGAAGAGAGGACAGGCAAGTGGCTTCTGCAAGGTCACAGCCCAAAGCACCTGAGGATGTGTAGTTGTGCATGCATGAGTGCAGGCTCAGTCAGAACTGACTCAATGTCAAGTAGTTTGGGAAGCTGGCTTATCTTTAGCTTTCTTATTAGACTTGGCATCTTCTTAGCTAATTGATAGTGAACTGGACAATCAAGTGGATGAGAAATATGCCATCAAGTGTAAAAGTCCCCAAAGAGTGCTCCAGGTACATTTCCATTCTTGGGATACTAAGGCCCCCCCCCCAAAAAAAAAAAAAAAACCCCACCAAAAAAACAAATTCACTGCCTTAAAGTCAATTTCAATTCTTGGTGACCCCTTGGAACAGGGTAGAACTGCCTCTCTGGGTTTCTGAAACTGTAACTCTTTATGGGAGTAGAAAGTCTGATCTGTTGCCCACTAAGCAGCTGATGGTTTTGAACTGCTGAATTTGCGATTAGCAGCCTGCCACAGACCCACTCTGTCATGGGGGCTCCCTATTCTGGGCATGGTGTATACTTTGGAATGTCAGCTGACCTTGATAATTTACCTTCTCAACTTCTTTGTGGTTTCTTGAATTAGGTTTAAATCAGAAGAGTGTAGGTGAAAAATATGATTTTCCCATACCTTTGAATGAATCTTCTAAAAAAATTAAGAAGAAAGAGAAAGAGGTACATTACGGTAAAGGGGACTGAGCAATATTTTAATTTCTGATCATGCTTCCTAAATACAAATGTGTGAAGATACTGAAGACAGTGAAAATGGTTCTGTCTTTTGAATAATTTAATTTATTGAAATGAGAAAATAGAAGTAATTTAGCAGAAATGAAACTTGGTTTGGAAATATTTATGAACCATAGCGAATCATCCTTCTAGTGTTTGAATGTCTAAACCACATTTTAATCTAAATGCAACCCCCTGAAAGATTTTTCATAGCATGATCTATGTTACACAGAATTTAACAAGCTGTGGTGGGTAATGTGGTAGAGCAGGAGAACCAGGGACTTTACAGAAAAGAATGATGACTCCACATTGCTATCATACTGTTCTTTTCAAAGACAAGGGGTGCATATTAAGTCTCTAGTATGAAAACGGACAAGAATGTTTATGGCCGAACCATTTTCACTGCTGGTGGTCCAAATGTCACGGTAACTTGAATGTTTTGAAAACATTCAAGATCAGTGGCTCTACTTATTTTTGATTGCCACAGTAGATTATTGTACTTCATTTTAAAGAAATTGTTAAGTGAAGATGACATGTCAATGTGTCTTTAAGCTTTGAATTTGTTTGCTTTATAAGCCATACACAATGCATGTACCATATAATTCATATTGGGCATATGTTTTATAGCAGTATAAAATAATTTTAAGGTGAGTTAACCTTGTAACACATAAATTTGAATGAGCATCTAATCTTCCCACTGTACTCAGAAACACTTTTTCTAAAACCCAATTTCTCTCAAATGAGGAAAAAAAGAGCAATAGCCAGTATTTACTTTACATATACCATGTACTACATAGACACTAAGCTCAATGCTTTACATATATATTTTAAAAATAATTTTAATAAGGAAACTTATTAAGTGATTCCTAGAGGAGGAAAGTTGCTCAGTGTCCATCAACGGGTTAAATGGCAAAGGCAGAATTTGAACCTAAGTCAACTGGATATGATAGTCCTCCTTCTGTGAACTCTAGTGTAGAAGTCCCAACCAGGGAACGCGATGTTTTCATGCTCTTCAGTCATTTTGCTTTGATATATTCTACCAGAAATATTTAATTCTCACTCTAATTAAATACATCTAAAAAATCAAGTCATTGCCCAGTGATTTAGATATCAGAATGCAAGGGGGCTTCAAAAAGTTCATAGAAAAATGGAATCGAAAAGTATGAGAATTTTCCCAATTTTTGAAGCCCACTCAGAAAAGTTCACTCTTTAGAAAAGATCATTATTGCTTGTCAGAACAAAATGGAATGTGCTGAAACTACTTGGTAGACACTGTCTTTGAAAGGAGCTTCATCTAAGAATTAATTTAAATACTATAGGGATGAAGTACTAAGAACGTTGAAAAAGAAAATCTGAGACTTTAGTTATTGTAGCGAAGCTATTCCATTTAGGTCTTAGTTCGCTGAGTGCTCATATTGCTTTATAATGACTAGATCCCTTGGCAGGCAACACAGTCCAGTCACTCCTAATTGCCTCCATCAAAATGTATTTCTACCTCTCAGGCTCAGTGTTCCTGAACTGTGCTTATCTTTTAAAGGTTTCAGCCTGGAATGGAGTCTGCAAATTCATTTCTAGAATGCTTGAAGAAAATGAAAACTATAGGCGCAGACTGAATTCTCAGCGATTATCCAGCGACAGTAAGTGAATGTGTTTTTATTGTGTTAAAGAAGACTGCCTTTTAGAACAGTTTTGTTAACCCTTGCATCACATTATACTAGTAGTAGCCTCTTTTTAATTGTCAAGTTTAACAAAGAGAGAGCTCTAGAAGTGAGGCTAGCTTGCTACTGCTGTCATCACATTTGAAAGTACAAATCACTTTAGAGTGGTGTGTGCAGAGCAGGTGTGAATAGGGCGTGCAGAAGGTACATCGGCCTGCGGTGCATGGGCAAAGGGTCATGCTGCTCTGTTATTTGGGAATTTTAATGACAGCTTATAAATACAGATAAATGACAATGCTCATCCATATTGATGAGAAAAACCATTTTAGCAGCAATGTAAAATCATTTTAACTGCAATTATAAATTGTGTGTCACTTCAAGAGTGATGCTGCCTTTCAGGCCTGCTGCAGCCCAATTAATGTATTGAACACGATCTGCCCTTGAGTTACAGCCTTGGTGTCCTCCCTTCATTCCTGGAAAGCAGCTGACAGTTAGCTAATCTATGTTCTACGGTCTCATTAAGATAGAGTTAATGTTGTGGGCAGAGCAAAATTAAACACAATCCAGTATGTCTCTTAAAATAATTGGAAGTGCTGGATTCTCAAACAATTACGTTAGACAGAGTGTGTATTTCTAATAATGCCACATCAACTGGTAAATCAAAATAGCTCTTTTCTTTCATAATGGACACATCAGCCAATGAGTAAGCACTGCAGTGGGTGTTAATTTTCAAACACTTCCTCTGTGGCAGTCAGTAAACCTACAGTATATTAATTCTGTGAAGAATGTTTTAATCATAATTAAAACAATTCCACTTTGCAAACAGCCTAACACAGGAAACTCATTACTATTTGTATAATAGTGCACCAGTAATAGTGTAACTTGTTTGCTCTAATAGCCTACAAACAAATGTCCACATCAGTGCTATTCTAGTTCACTTTCTTATCCAATTCTATATGTGAATGGGAGGAAGTTCCATTTTTGGGGGGTGGGCATCACTGCCCTCTGGTGGTGGGAGTAGGAGGCCCAGCCTTTGCTCCTATGGAGCTGCTGCTAGAATTGAACCTCCATCCCAGTGGGCCGCAGTCCCGCGGACAACCACTACGCCACTGGGGTTCAGCCCCAGGAAGTTCCATTTTTAATAAGGTAAATGAGACAGGAGGGGGAATTGAGAAGAAGCAAAGCAGTCAGAGGTTTCTTAAAAGGAAAGAGCGTTCGCATAGGCAGAGCTGTGTACAGCAATTTTGGAGCTCATGCTGAATGCTATCCAAGTCACACTTTTGAAATTGTGTGGTTCTCCTGGATCTCAGCTGAAAATTTTTATTAAACAGACAATAATTTGTAATGATTACTTGACAGCTTAGAATTAATATATTGTGTTCTCTAGAAATAACACCTAGTAAACAATAGTCACTTATAAGCTATTTCTTTTGTGTCATAATTTTTGAACTGGACTACAACAACATTTTAAAAAGTTTTTAAATTATATTCTAAACATGTTAAGATCTTTGTTTCTTAATAAATATTTATTCATGGGAAAAACCAGTGTCAGAAGCCAACTTAAACTTTCTGTATATTTTGTATTGTTTCTAGATGCAAATCACTCAAGATGAATCTTTTCTTCTGCCGGTAAGAATCCATTTTCTAAGCGTGATAAAGGGTAGCTTTCCTCCTCCCTCATCTCTTTTTGTTTTCATTCTACTTTCTCTCCCTAAGTTGTAAGTGTTGTTTTTGGGTGCTCGGAAGTCAATTCCAACTTTTCGTGATCCCATGCACGGTAGAATGGCATGCTGTTCTGCCCCGTGTCACCTTCACGACCGGCGCTGGTGAAGCCCATCATTGCAGCCCCTGTGTCATTCTGCCTTGGTGAGAGTCTTCCTCCTTAGGGGATGCCCATCCCAAATGTCTTGCCCTTTTCTTCTTCAATCCCCGTGTTGGGGATAAAGTTGTTCATTGCTCTCAAGTCAATTCAGCTTAAGTTATACACTGCCCGGTCCTGTGCCAGTTTCCTCCTGATCGGTATGTTTGAATCCATTGTTGTGGCGGCTCTTGTGTCAGTCCATTTCATGGAGATTTTCCCTTGTTCGTCCTTTACCAAACATGCCGTGCTTTTTCTAGAAAGTGGTCGTATTAAGCTTTTTCCAGAAAGTGGTCATATTAGGTAAATATGTATTGAAATGATTGCAGTGGATCTTCTTTTCACCATGTTATAAAACTGCTTTCTCCAAGGACCCAGCTCCTTCCACCCCCTAACTTCACATTCTTTGAACATTTAGTCTTACCACTACTCTTTCAAATGTTTTCTCATATTTCTACAGTGGATGACATCATAGTCCTCTCTATGTCTCTTGGATAATAGTTTTGGGTATTTTTTATTTCCACCTAATAACAAATCCTTAAGAATAACTATCGATCCTGTTTATTTTGTGGTAACTCACCCACTTTTATAGTATCAGTGACTCTTTCTGGGTTTCTCACCCTTAAGGCTCTCTTTTACCTTTGACTTCAGGTTACGTATTTTTTGATATTTTTTAGGCTGTAAAAAACAAAATCATTGTGATTGTCAGGTCCAACTCATAGTGACCCCATGTCGGGTTTCTGATGCTATACATTTTTACTAGAGGAAATTGCTTAACAGTCCTTCTGTGAATGGAAGTCAGAAAGCAAAGAACTGCTGTAGAGTTGATTTCAATCCATAGTGACCTATAGGACAGGGTAGAATTACCCCTTTCCGTTTCTAAGACTGTAACTCTTTACAGGAGTAGAAGGCCTCATCTTTCACCCACAGAATTGCTAAATTGCCATTAGCAGCCCACCTTATAACCCTCTATGCTACCAGAATTTTCTCGCCATTAAATGCCACATATTTGAAACAGAGCAAAAATAATTTTCCCTCCTTTCTTTTTAACCATCCTCCTGGTTGACTAATGCCTCCAGTTCATACAGTTCTCCAGGAGACATTATATCCAATTTCATGAGCTCAGAATATGTTTAATGGTTTAAAATCAGGAAAGGTGGACAGGCTGTATCCTCTCACCATACTTGTTCAAGCTGAGCAGATCATTAGAGAAGCTGGCTTATATGAAGAGGAATGAATGTAGTGTCAAGATTGGAGGACAGCTTATTAACAACCTACAATATGCAGATGAAACAACTTTGCTTGCTGAAAGTGAGGAGGACTTGAAACACTGATGAAAATCAAGGATTGCAGCCTTCAGATTGTATTATGACTTAGAGTAAAGACCAAAATCCTCACAACTGGGCCAATGGGTAACATCATGATAAATGGAGAAAAGGTTGAAGTTGTCAAGGATTTGGTCTTGCTTGGATCCACAATCAATGCTTATGGAAGTAGCATTCAAGAGATCAAATGATGCATTCCCTTTGGTAAATCTGCTGCACAAGACCCCTTTAGGGCATTGGAAAGCGAGAATGTCACTTTGAGGGCCAAAGTGCACCTGATCCAAGCCATAGTATTTTCCTTTACCTCATATGCATGTGAAAGTTGGATATTTGAATAAAGAAGATCCAAGAAGAATGGATACATCTGATTTATGGTGCTGGGGAAGAATATGGAAAGTACCATGGACTGCTAAAAGGACAAGCCAGTCTGTCTAGGAAGAAGTATGGCTAGAGTGCTCCTTAGAGGCAAGAATGGCGACATTTTGTCTGAGATACTTTGGGAAGCACAGCATGTCTGATAAAGTAGAGGGGCAACAAAGTATTTGCTCAGTATATAGATTTAGAAAGTATGGTGAAAAGCTACAGCCTGACACACCTTTCCTGGTTATAAACACGTGCTTTCTCCTTGTTCTATTCAAATGACGACCTGTTGATGCAGGTACAGGTTTTATATAACACAATTCACTGTTCTGGGTTTTTCATTCTTCTGAGTGTTATCAATAGGTTGTTATGATCCACACAGTCAAATACCTTTTCATAGTCCATAAAACACAAGCAAATATTTTTCTGGTATCCCCTGCTTTCTGCTAAGATCATCTGATGTCAACAAATAGCATCCTTGCTCCACATTCTGTTTTAAATCTATCTTGCATTTCTGGTAGCTTCCTGTTGATGTACTATGGTAACTTTTTAATTATCCTCAGAAAAAATGTTAATTCTATATTATATTGTTCCATAATTTACACATTCTGTTGAATCACTTTTCTTTGGAATGGTCATGAATATGCATCTCTGCCATTGGTTGATTGGGTAGCTGTTGTCTAGATTTCTTGGCATTCCAGCATTGCATTCATTTGTTGAAATATCTTAATTGAGATTTCATCAATCCCTGGGACATTAGCTGCTTTACATACAGGCTTTTATGACATACATTTTGTGTATTTTCTTCCTTTCCTGATTTTTTAAGGATCTTTTGGTCTCTTCTTTTACCAGTAGTGACAGGTTGTCAGAGAAATGGTGGTGTTTTAGAGTGAGTAAGTAAGAAATGAAGAGGCAAAGAGGAAAATTCATCTTTTGAAAATAGTGAGTTTCATCATGCCTTGCTGAATTGTAGGTGATAGTGAGGTTGTTGGTGTTCGGTGTTGTCAGGTCGATTTTATCCCTGAGTGACTCCATGTACAATGTAAGGAAATGTTACCTGATCCTGCACTGTCCTCAAATTTGTTGTTAGGCTTGAGTCTATTGTTGCAGACATTGTTTGAATCCATCTTGTTGGGGGTCTTTCTTTTTTTTTGTTCTTCTCTCCAGGGACTTGTATCTCTTGACAATATGTCCAAAGTATGAGAGATAGTCTCACCATCCCCAATTCCAAGGAACACTCTGGATGTAGATAGTGAGGTACTCATTTATAATTCCACGTAAGCAGTTGAAAATGTTGCATTGTTTTTTGTACTGCATAAAGGTCATATGTAGTTCAAATAATGAAGATGGAGAGTGAGAGGAGTGGGCTGAAAACAAAATGTCAGGGATGCTTAGGATAAAGAAGACTTTTCAAGTTCAAAGAGTCAGCGATTCTAGGAGTTTAATCAGGAGTAATGAGAGATGATTGTGTGGCTGACAAATGAGGCAAACGAAGCTCACAAAAGATCAAGGCATTGGGAGTTCAAAGAAGGGCGCGAGCTCCCTGCTCGGTGAGTGTGGAGGCACAGGGAGTAGGAGGACAGGGCTAAATCAGACAGAGCATTTCTAGTTCCAGTTCCTCCAAGTAAAGCACATTCCAGTGGTCTTAAAAGGACAGTATGAGTTACACTCATTGAGTCAACTAGAGACAGCTAGTGACAACAACAGTAAATAGAGGGAGGGGCTAACTGCTGCCAGAAGTCTTAGAAATGTTCCAATATCCCAATAATTACTGACTGTGACATTTTAAAGTAACAAGAATCATTCTGTCATCTTTTCTTTAGAATTCATCTCTGTTTGGATCTATTTATCAAAGAAGGCTTATGAAGAGTTTAAAGATGAAAGATTGAACTGAATTTTAATTTTTTGATAATTTTGGTGTCTATTGTTACAATTAGAACTTTAATCATTAGATAGAAAAACAGCCAATAGTACTTCTCTTTAAGTTAATCAGAACTTTAGTTAACTTTGTACTATTTTAAAAATTAATAGCTATTGTACATAATTCAAAACTAATCTTATATGAAAATTTAAATGAACATATCAGCACAATTGTACTAAAATTTCCAACTTTTCCCTTTTATTTGAGCCTGCCATCATTGCTTTAGTAATCTCTTCTTTAGCATGCACATGCTTTAAATTAAAATTGGATCCATTTGAATTAATTTTGGCTTCCCTATTTTTTTAAACTTCTCAATCATTTTATGAGAAACTTAATGTACAACTTATATGCCCATACTTAC
Source organism: Nesogale talazaci (assembly GCA_004026705.1). Classification (NCBI taxonomy): domain Eukaryota; kingdom Metazoa; phylum Chordata; class Mammalia; order Afrosoricida; family Tenrecidae; genus Nesogale; species Nesogale talazaci. The sequence goes on from PVJH01003511.1 coordinate 21,371, forward strand.
ATATCCATAGTAATTTTTTATTTTTAAAAAATGAAAGATTAGGTTGAGCCCAATCTTTCCGTGTGAACGTGCGGCTCTGAAGTCACGTTGAAAACATTTGAAGGTTATTATTTCAGATCATGGTGATTTCATTTGTTTGGAAAAACATATTTAATTGTCTTGAGTGATTTAAAAGTTGTTAGGAGGGACAGGATTACCTCTTCAGTCTCAAGAGTTTGCGCAGTGGTTGTGCATGGGACTGCAGCCCACTGGGATGGAGGTTCAATTCCAGCAGCAGCTCCACAGGAGCAAAGGCTGGGTCTCCTACTCCCACCATTATCTAAGCCTTCATTTTATCCCAAAGGAATTTAGAATTTTATAGCCATTTTATAATGTGAAGTATATTGAGAAATTTGGGGAGCAAAGTTCAGAGGAGAATCCCTTCTCCTTTCCAGTTAGTACATGTATTTTTTTTAAAGTCAATGGATGATTCAGTAAAGTTCCTTTATTTTCTACTCAAGATAATATCAAAGAATAGTTGTTACCTATATTGCTTTTCCAGCTTTCTGCAGGTACTGCCTCTCTCCTAAAATCCACTCAAAGGCTTAGGAGGAACTAGAACCTTAGAAAGTGAAGACAAAAAGCCATTTGTCTGTGACTAGCCACTATTTGCACTAGTCACTGTCTCTTCCTCCTGAGGTGGTAGGTCTTTCCTTTCTCTGTCCAAGATAATCTTTATTTCTTGAGGGGGGGCCTGTCTTCATTCTCTTACAAAAGTATCACAAAGTGAAACTTATTTTCTAGTTCTAGTGAAATAGTACATAAGAACTGTGTAATAATTTTTTGTTTTTCCTTTAATGTAACTTAAGTGAATGATTTTGTGAGACCAGACTCTCCTAAGATTTGTGCTATTTACTAAGTTAACTATCTCTAGTTGAAGGCCTTACACCAGGGCTCGGCAAACTCTTGAGACTAAAGATCCCATCCTGCCCCTCCTAACAACTTTAAAATCACTCAAGATAATTAAAAAACAAATGAAATCACCGTGATCTGAAATGATAACCTTCAAATGTTTTCAATGTGAACTTCAGAACCACATGTTCACATGGAAAGAGCCGCAGTTTGCTGACCAGTGCCTAGCCAATGGTGACCTACAACTTGTCTCCAAGAAGATTCCATAATTCCAAAGGTTCCTGGAATATAAGGTCCTAAAACTTCTTGAGAGGATCATGGGTAAATTTTTAGGTTGCTAAATCAGTTGGTAATCCTTCAAGTTTTATTGTATACAACTTAAATCCATTGTAAAATGAGGCATTCACTTGTATATTCTGCAATTTTTGTTGCATAAAGTTGTTTTATGTTATGAGACTGGGCCTCTGACATTACTTTGAGGAGCTTTGGTAGGTCAGTGATTAAGGGCTCAGCTGTTAACCAAAAAGCTGTTTTTTTTGAATGCTACCAACCGCTGTGTGGGAAAAAGATGTCGTGGTGTACTTCCATAAAGGTTCTGTGCCTTCCTATGGGAAAGTTCTATAGGGTCACCAGCTGTCAGAATTGTCACAGGCAATGGATTTGGTTTGCTTGACATGGCTCCAGTAAAAAAAAAATACTGACATCGAGTCGATTCCAAGCTATGGCTCTGCTGGGGAAAGAGATTTGCTACCTTGTAGGGGTAGAAGTGCCAGTTTTCCCAAATGACATCTCTTGACACCAAAAAACATAATCAAACCAATTGCAGTTGAGTTCATTTTCACTCTTTTTTTCTGCAAAGGGTCTGGTGGATTTGAACTACCAACCTTTTGAATAACAGCTCAATGCTGTCACAGTCATCCAGAAAATTAATTTGGCAGCTTTCTAAAAACACAAATCAGATCAAAAGGCAACTCAATAATGCCATACAAGCCAACAATTTCACTTCTATACGACAGCACAAAACTTCCCTATAGGATTTCCAAAGGCTGTAGTCCTTACCAAAGCAGACTGCCTTCTTCATCTTCTGTGGTGGGGCTAGTGGATTTGGATTGCCAACTTTTGGGTTAGCATTGGAGAATTTAGCCACTGCATCACCACGGTGCCTCTGCATACCTATTAAAATGGCCCAAATAAGGCATCTATACTTCTTATACATTGCATGTAGAAATGCAAAATGTTATCAAAATCTCAAAAAGCTAAAATGCCCACCGCTGTTGGGTTGATTTCAAATTGCCGCAATGCTGTAAAACAGATGAAAACTGCCCCATAGGGCATTCAAGGCTGTAAATCTTTCTGGAGTCAGACTGCTTGAACTTTTTCCCACAAAGGGTCTGGTGGATTTGAACTACTAACCTTTTGATTAGCAGCTCAATGCTTAAACCACTGTCACAGTCATTCTGAAAATGATTTGTCAGCTTTCTAAAACAAACAAAAGGCAATTCAATAATCCCATACAAGCCAACAATTTCACTTCTATGCATTTATCCCAAAGAAATGATAACTTATGTTTGCACCAAAATGTGTACATGAATGTATATAGCAGCTTTATTCATAAGAGTCAAAACCTGAAAATAACCCAGATATCGCTTGCTAGCAAGTAAGCAAATTGTGATACTATGATAGCTATACCATGAAATATTCTTTATCAATAAAAACAAATCACTGATACACATCAATCTGGATAGCAAGTCAGAGAATTATGCTGAATGAAAAGTAAAACCCTCAAAGTATGATTCTATTTACTTAGCATTCTATAAGTGAGCCAGATTAAAGCATATTAAAGAAATGGAAAATCGATGCATTATTCTCTGGGATTAATGAGGGTAGGAGCTGGTGTGAAACATGTGGCCATAAAAAGAAACCATTGGGGGAAATGGAATAAAAGGTACAGAAGATTTCTCTGTATTATTTCTTACAACCATGAATCCATAAGTTTCTCAAAATAAAATAATTAAGAATTGATGTTTCGTGTCTTATGCTGACTTATTATAAATTTTAATGTACTCACGTGGAACCTATACATGGGTCAAGAGGCAGTTATTAGAACCAAGCAAGGGAATACTTGCATGGTTTAGTCAGGAAGATGCACATCAAGGTTGTATTCACTCACCATACTTAATAGATCAGTATGCTGATTAAATGATCAGAGGTGCTGGCTTATATGGAGAATAATGTGATATCAGGATTGAAGGAAGGCTTATTAGCGTATGCAAAATGTGATAGGCAGATAGCATAACCCTGCTTGTTGAATGTGAAGAGAACTTGAAGCACTTGCTGATGAAGATCAAGAATTGCAGCCTTCTGTATAAATTGCAACTCATTGTAAAGAAAGTCAAACTCTTCACAACTGGACTTCATGATAAATGGAGAGAAGGCTGAAGTTGTCAAGGATTTCATCTTGCATGACTCCACATCCAATGCTTATGGAATATGTACTCTAGAGATCGAATGATACACTGCATTGGGTAAATTTGCTGCACAAGACCTGCCATGGTATTTTCAGTTTCCTCCTATGCATGTGAAAGTTGAGCGTTGAGTCAAGAAGATGGAAGGAGAATTGATGCATTTGAATTATGGTGCTGGAAAAAAAACTATTGAAATGTTGAATATGGACTGCCAAAAGAAAGCTCCTTCAGAAACAAGGATGGCAAGGCTTTGTTTCACATATTTTGAACTTGCTATAGAAGAGACCAGTACCTGGAGAAAGATGCCATGCTTGGTAAAGTAGGGGGAAGGCAGTGAAAAAGAGGAAGATCCTCAACAAGATATCCATTGACTCAAATGTAAGAACAATTGTGAGGACAGTTCAAGATCACGCAGTGTTTTGTTTGCTGTGATGATAAATTGGAACTGTCTTGATGGCACCTAACAATAACAACAACAGCATAATATTGTTATTATGTTAGCAGATGCTTTCAAATCTGTTTCACATCCACCCTATGTACAACAGAATTGAAACCCTGGACGCATGCCATTCTTAGATCATTGCTATGTTTGAGCCCATTGCTATAGTCACTGTGTTGAGGGTCTTCCTCTTCACCCCCCACCTCCTGCTTTATCGAACATAATGTCCTCTTCAAGCATTATGTTCTCCTCAAGGGACCGAACCTTCCTGATGATATGTACAAAGGACATGAGATGAAATATGACCTTGCCTGTATTTCTTCCAGGACAAATTTGTTTTTCCTTGCAGTTCATATTATATGCAGTATTCTTTGCCAACACTGTAATTCAAAGGCACGAAATTCTCTTATCTTCCTTATTATTGAACTCTCTCAGGAAAATAAAAATATTATGGCATGGTCCAGGTTTTCAAAGGGAAATCTTTGCTTTCTAACACTTTAAAGAGGTTTTTATTGTTGTGTTGCAGCAGTTTTGCTTACAGCATTGTTTGATTTCATAACTGCCGCTTCCGTTGGTGTTGATTGTACAAATAAGTAAAAAGAAATTCTAGACAATGTCAAGATTTTCATCATTTATTGTGATGTTGCTTGTTGGTTTCATTGTGAGGACTTCTGTCTTCTTTTGGTTGAGTTTTAATCTATATTGTAGGCTGTACTCTTTCATCTTCATTAGTAAATTGTGTGGGGAATAAACACTGAGGGAAATACGACTAGGACTACATTCCCTAACTATTAACAGAGAGAATCTGGAAAGCTAGTATCCCACAGTATTAAAGCCATCATTTTGGTAAGTTAGAGATAAAATCCAAGTACGTTATCCTGTTTTAGGATCATTCTCACAGATTCTCCCCTAGCAGCTATGTTTCTTTAAAGTGACCACTTGGTTGATTATACCTCCCTTTAGAAGCAGGCATTCTTTTGTTATCTCCTCTCACCTCAGCACCCAGCCCCTCATACCTTCCCCCAGTTCTTGTCTCACATTCTCATTTCTGTGGAGGCATGAACTATACCCTCCCCCTGGGTGGATTAGTGCCCTACTCCCTCAGTAGCATTCTCGCCTTTTTATTTTTTTGTCCCTTCCCCCACCTTCTTTGTGTTAGAATGAAATGCACATTCTTGGGTTTGGTCTGTCCAATTGCCTATACCTTAGGCCATAAAATGGTTTTTCTTTTATACCTACTGATTATACTTACCTCAGTGGACTCATGCTATATTTGTCCTTTTGTAATTGGCTAACTTCGCTTAGCATAATTTCCTCCAACTGTTCCCATGAAATGATGTGCTTCATTTGATCATCAATGCTTTTTAGTAATGTGTATTGCTCCATTGTGTGTATGTTCCAGAGTTTTCTAATCCTCTCATCCATCGATGGAAATTTGGGTTATTTCTAGTTCTTTGTGATTTGTGAATTGTACCACAATAAACATCGGAGCACAAATGAGTTGTCATGGTCTATTTCTTATCTCTTCTGGTAGAAGGATAGCTGGGTCCTAAGTTAGTTCAATTTCCATTTTCTTTAAATATCTCCAGATTGCTTTTCACAGAGGCTGTACATACATATCTATATCACCACTAGCAGTGAAGGAGAGTTCTAATCTCGCCAGCACATCCCTCTCAACATTTGTTGCGCTCTGATTTGGGGTATCCTCAAGGGTGTTAGATGACAACTTCTCATACATTTATTAGCCATTTGGGTCTCCCCCCTTCAAGTACAACTTCTGTTCAGGTTTTTTGCTCACTTCCTCAGAGAGTTAATGTCTTGCTCTTTTTGCAGGCTAGGAGGGTATTGTAGATTTTATGAAAAAGCTCCCTGTCTGTTGTGTCATTGTTAAAAATCTTCTCCCAGTCTGTGGGTTCTCTGACTACTCCTTTGGTGAAGTCTATCAACATACACAGGTGTTTTATCTTTAGTATATCCAATGTGTTGATTTCAGCTTCATCTTTGTGTACACTTAGGCTATATATTCCCAGTGCCAAGCATCTTAGGTTTGTTCCAATTCCTTTGTTGATGGCCCTAATAATTTGGGGGTTTACTTCTAGGTCTGTAATCCACCTTGAGTTTGTTCTTGTGCATGGGGTGTGACAAGAGTCGTGTTTCATCTTTCTGTAGGTGGATATCCGTTGTTTCTAGTACCATTTGTTATAGAGGGTATCTGCCTCCTACTTGATGCTTTTTAGGCCCTTGTCGAGGATCAGTTGTCTATCTGCTGATGGTTTTATTTCTGGGTTTTATGATTTTTTTCTACTGGAGCCTGAGTCTCTGTCATTATTCAAGTACCAGACTCTTTTGACCACTGTGGCTATGTAGTAGGTATTAAGGCAGGTAGGGCAAATCCTCCAATTTTGTCTTTTTTGAGTAGTTCTCTGCTAATTCTGGGCTTCTTTCCACTCCATATGAAATTGGCGTTTTTCAATTTTTTGAAGAAGATTGTTGGTTTTTTTTTAGACAGAACATGGCTTTATTTTTCCGTTGTTCCCCTCACAGGAGCAGGGAAGGCTGTGACCCAGGAGCAGGTGCTGGTCAGGAAGGGGATGCTCAGCTCTCCCTCTCTGGCTGGTCAGGCTCCAGGTCACCTTTCCCCTTGGGCCTCCAGAGATCCCATGGGAGGCTCCTTGGGAGGTTAGAGATTGCTTCCTTCGGGTGGTCTCTCATTTCAGGAAGCTCAGACCCGTCTTTTTTCTGCTGTGCCCACCGCTGGTGACTCCTGCAGGCAGGCAGGCTCAGGCCTACGGAGTCAAGTTCATCTCCTATGAGAACAATTCCGGGGAGAATTTTGCAGAGCAGTTGAACCAGGGAACCTTCAGTGGGATGAGCTTCCAGTTTGGAGTCTACTGCGCTGGATGTTGGGTCCTTTGTCCTACTTCATTGGTTGTCTCCTGGGAGTCTGACAGTGGATCAGGAGCCTGACTGGGGGTTGGCTCCCCTGCTCTCAGGGGACCAGAGGAAGGTCCCCAAACCAGTGGTAGCCTCCTATCAGGCAGTAAGTCTCCCCATGCGAGGAAACTTGAGTTTCTCCAGATCTGCAGCAGAGGACAAAGCACCCAGGGGTCAAGAAGTGAGTGAAAACCACAGCAGCAGCCGCTTCCTAGGGGAAAGAGGAGGCTAATCCCTCTTGAAGAGACTTATAACCTTGGAAACCCCAGTGGGTTCCGTAGGGTTTCAATGAGTCAGAGTGGATAAGGGCACTTAGTCGCTTCTGTTTGAAGAAGCCCTCCCCGCCGAGCAGTTCTTCTTGGACAGTTCTCCCTCCTATGTGTGAGCTCCACTCTCTGGTACTTCCGTCTGGTGTCGCTGGTCCTGGTGAGCAGAAGGAAGACATGGGTTGCTCTGAGCTGCCACAGGATACTCAGCGAGCGGAGATGGTTTGGCCAAGCCTGCTGGAGAACCTTGGCCAGCACTCTCTGCCTCCCATAGTAGAGTTTAAAGTCAGAGCACCTGGTTCCTAGAAGGTGAAGTGAGCCAGTGAAAGCTTGCAATCCATTTGAAGAGTGGATGAGACCTCAGTTCTGTTGGTTTTTCATTAAATTTTTTTTTTAATTTAATCATTTTATTGGGGGCTCATACATAGCTTTTCATCAGATTGTTGGTTTTTGAATTAGGATAGCATGAAATTTAAATAGTGTCTTGGGTAAGATTGACATTTTTACTATATTGAGTCTTCTGATCATGAGCATGGAATATTCTTCCATTTGTTGGGGTAGCTTTCCTGTAATAGGGTTTGTAACTTTCCTTGTATAAATCTTTTGGTATTTTGGTTAGCTATATCCTTAGATATTTCAGTTTGCTCTGCCTTATTGATCTCCTCTGTGATCTTGTGTGATGTGTATAGCAAACTGATAGATTTCTGTTTGTTGTGCTTATATCCAGTCACTTTTCAGTATTCCTCTATCACTGCCAGTACTCATGTTGTGGAACTTTTGGTGTTTTCAATGTCTAAACTCATACTGCTTGCAAATAGTGATCACTTCACGTCCTCCTCTTCCAAATGGATACTTTCAAAGCCCTCTGCTGCCTTATGTTGTTAGCTAGGACCTTCAGTATGACGTTGGAAAGAAATGGTGACAAGGAGTATCCTTGTCTGGTCCCCTTTTCCAGTGGGATTGTTTCTGCCTTTTCTCCATTGACTATGATGTTGATTATTGAATTTTTGTAAATACTTTGTATTAACTTAAGGAATTCCCCTTCTGTTCCTATCTTCTTGGGTGTTTTTTATTAGGAATGGGAGTTAGATGTTGTCATATGCTTTTTTTTCTCCATCTATCAATATTATCGTTATTCTTTTTCTTATCAATGTGGTTAATAATATTGATGGACTTTCAGATGTCAAACCATTCTAGTATCTTTGAAATGAATCCCACTTGAACATGATGGATTGTTTTATATAATCAGTTTTATATATTTTTGTATTCTATTGGCCAATGTTTTCTTAAGGATTTTTGGATCTATGTTCATTAAAGATATTGTTCTGTAGCCCTCTACGCCTGTGGGATCTTTGCCCTGTTTGAGCATCAAATTTATAATGGTTTTGCAGAATGAGTTTGGGAGTTTACCATCTATTTCTATGCTCTGAAGTAATTTATGGTTTGAAGTAATAATTGGTATGATACCAACTAGGATTGGTATCAACTCTTCCCTGAATGATTGGTAGAATTCTCCTGTGAAGCCATATGGTTCAGAAACTATTTTTGTTGGCAGTTTCTTGATAAACATGTCTATTTCTTCTTTTTCTATGGGTCTGTTGAGGTTCTTGAACTTTATCTGGGATAATCTAAGAAGGAATTTTCCAGGTATTTGTCTATGTCTTCTTCCACATTGTTGAATTCGTTAGGATACAGACTTTCATAGTCTTTTGTGATTATCCTTTTAATCTCATTGGAGTCCCTTGTGATTTTCCTGGTTTTATCTCTCATCCTCACTATTGATGTCTGATCCTCCTTTTCCTTGAGTAGGTTTGTCAGTGGTCGATCAATTCTGTTGCACCTTTCAACGAACCAAATTTTTGCCGCATTATTTTTTTTTGCATTGTCCTCTTGTCTTTCCTCTCATTTAACACTGCCCTGATTTTTATTATTTCTTTTATTTTGCAGTTGAAGTTCTAGTTGCTGGAGTTTTTGTGAGAGCATATAAGTCATAAATATATCTTTTCATATATGCATTCATCACTATCAAACTTTCTCTAATAACTGCTTTCACTGTATCCCATACCAAGTTTTGGTATGCTGTATTCTCATTCTCATTAGTTTATAGAGACTTCCTTTTTTCCTCTCTAATCTGGATCCACCCTCATTTGTGTTGCAGAAAATTGTTACTTATCCTCTGGTTGTTTGCCCTTGTTTTCTATTCATCCTTTTGTTGACTTATATCTTTATGGTGTGGTGGTCCAAGAGGGACATCTGAGTGATCTCTGTTTGTTTGAATTTCTTTAGGTTTGACTTGTGGTCCCAGCATGTGGTCTTTTTTTTTAGAAATTGAGCTGTGTGCACTTGAATAGACTGTAAACTTTCTGCATTTGGATGGATAGCACACTAAATGTCTATCAGATTTAGTTGCCTAATTGTAGTGTTTAGCTCAGTAGCCTCTTTGCTGAGCTTCTTTCCCAGTGTTCTATCCTTTTCTGACAGCAGTGTGTTAAAGTCACCTACTCTAATTGCTGAGTCTGATTTCTTTTTTCATCTTTTGAATAGTTTGTTGCATGAATTTCATGGATCTCTCCTTAGGTGTGTTTATGTTTATTTTGCTTACTGGTTCCTGGCCTACTGATCCTTTGAGCATTATATAGTGCCCATCCTCATTATGTTTGCACCTTGAGGCCAATTTTCTTGGAGATTAGGATCATGACTCCTGTTTTTTTTAAGTTGGTATTGCCAAGTACATTTTCTGCCACCCTTTTATTCTTAGTCTATTTTTGTCTGTGAACTTAAGATGTGTCTCTTGCAGGCAACAGATTGATGTGTTATGTATTCTGAGTCAATCTAATAACCTTTGTCTTTTAATAGGCAAGTTCAGGTATTGACATTCAGAGTTGTTAGCATCATCTGTGGATTCATTGCTGTCATCTTGTACCTTTTGTGTTGGGTGTTTTCTTATCTCCCTTCATATTAGAGTACTATGATTACATTGGGGGTGGGTGGGCTTCATTCTTCTTTTCCCTCTGTGATAAGATTGACTTCATAATTGTTTTTGGTGCATTGCCTTCTGGATAGAGTTGAGCTCTAGAGTGGTCTCTTTTTTTGTGTTTGGTGGGTATTGGTCTTCTGACCCCAGTGAGATGGCTAGGATTTTCCTCAGGGTTTGGTGTCTTATGTTTCATGCTTTGAGTTTTTCCTTGTCCAGGAAGACTCTTACCTCACCGTCTATCTTAATAAATAATTTGGCAGGATTCTGAAGTTGCCATTTGTTTCTTTCAGCTTCTGGAAGATGTTACTCCATGATTTTCTCCTTGTCATGGTTTCTGCTGATGGGTCAGAGCATATTCTTTCCTGAGCACCATTTTATATGGTCACTTTTTTTTCTCTTGCTGCTCTTAAAGCTATCTTTTTTCTTGAAGCTGTACAATCTAACTATTATATGCCTTGGTGAGTTCTTCCAGGGTTTTAGTCTAATTAGTGCCCTCTGTGCTTCCTGTATGAATGTCCGATTCTCATTCATTAAGATGGGGAATTTGGCTTCCAAGAATTCTTTAGATAATTTAGCTATAGACTTCGTCATGTTTTGTTCTGGATGACCAATTAATCAAATATTTTTCCTCTTTATAACATTTGTCATTTTTTCTCAGGTTTTCTACTACATCTTTTACTATCTTGTTTGACTGTTGAATTGTGCCTGATTGTCCTTAAGATAGCTGGTATGATTCTCTGCTTTTTCTCTGTTGATGAGGTCCATTATCTTGTGTTTTGATTCTGTTATCTCATCCATTAGTTCTTGTATTTCTCTTTGGTGGCTGTGCTTCATTCCCTCTATCATTGACTTCATTTCTCTATCATTTCATCCTTATTCTGTGCTGCTTCCCTCATTTACAAGCAGCATTCTGCAGATTTCCTTTTGTTGCAGAACAACATCTGTTTCTTCTATGAGCATCACTAGGTTTAGGATTTGTCCCGCTGTTCCATTTGTTTTTCTTATGTTCTTGTGGAAGGTGTTGAGGTATGTCTATTTCTGTGTGTTGTTTTGGAAGCAATGGGTGTCACATTCCTAGGAGACAGAGGGACCCTGACTTTTTTCTCTGTGTGACTGTTAAGAGTGGTTTTGGAGACTACCTGTGACTTACTATGGGGGTGGGTTGGGCTGCTGTGTAGCTGAAATGCTGCAGCAACTCAGTGACTGGAGACTGGGGGTTGGGGGGAGCCTCGGAGAATGTGCTGAGGCCAGCAACTGTAGGTACACCCCTAGGCCAGGTTGAGGTGGGTCTGCAGTGTGGGCACAGGTCTAGTCTGAACTGTCTGGCCACACTTTTCAGTCTTTAAAAGACTCTGTGGAACTCAAAACTGGTAGAGCCAGTTTCTGACCTGGGTTTGGGCTTTCAACTCCTGGTTTTTCCTGTTTTGTTATGTTAAAATCCTAGGCTGTGCTCTGGGGATTAGCTTTACATGTCTCTATATGTAATGTTACAATAATAGACCAGGACTAGATTTCTGGCAACTTACATTCAAAGGAACACGGGACTAGGTTTATATTCAAAGTTACACAAAGGAACACAACCTGGAATTGTAAGCATTTAAAAAAGTTTTTTTAAAATTTCTTTTTATAGGGCTGAGCCCTGGTGGCGTAGTGGTTGAGTGCAGGACTGTGGCCCACTGGCTTGGTGGTTCAAGTCTAGCAGCAGCAAGGTTGGGTAGTTCCTGCTACCACTAGAGGACTGATGCCCACCCCCCCCCCCACCAAAAAAAAAATTCTTTTTATAATAGACTTTTAGCATGCCCTTGCATTGGGGCTATGCTGCGTTGTCTCCCAGGGAAGTGGGACCAGATTAGCCAAGTGGTTTGGGAGCTGACTGGATCTGAATTCTCCCCCCAGTTACATTTCTATGTCACTCCTGGCTCTCCTGCACAGCTGTGTCACAGGTAAATATATCAGGGGCTCCTCAATTAGTGCAAATTAGTGACTAATTATCTATTGTTCCCCACACCGGAAGGTGCAGAATTGGGGAGAGGGGGAAACGGGATTGTTGATGTAGTCATGCCATTGCTGGCAGAGGAGGGAGGATGCAAATCCTCGATTTCAAGAGTGGGTGGATAGCAGAGAGGGGAACTCTGGTGCTAGGTCTTGTTGCTTGTCCTTGGAGGCTCTCTGCAAGCCTAGGATTATGACCACCTTTAAACAGCAGCTTGGGGAAATTACTGCCTGCTGGGAACCTTGTATCTTGGTCAAAAAAAGGGTGATGAATTCCATCCTTCTGTAACTTGTGAGGAATTAGAAAAGCACACGGGCAAATGCAGTGAACTTAGAGAGTTTCAGTGAGTTCTTGATGGACGAAAAAATAGTTCTTTATCACTCCATGGGCAAAAATCTCTGGGGGAGATCAAATCAGATCCTAGTACATGGAATCTATTTTTTGCACCAGCTGCTCAATATTGGCCTCCTTACCTCTTAATTTTTTGATGTAATAATAGGTGGTTGATTCTACCTGGATGTTACCATGACTCCTCTCTCCAAAAATTCCTTGATAAAATATTAATTGACCACATAACTGTGGATTTCTTTCTGGATGCAGTTTACTGTTCAATAATCTATTTTCTCAAAGAATATTATTATTGAAGCAATAACATCCATTTAAATTCATTAATGTGTCCCATAACATGGGTCTTTCCTTTTTTTAATTTGCTTTGGGCAATCCAGGTTTTTTACCTTTCCATATAAATTCTTTGATGAAATATGGTGCTTTTAATGAGTTGCATTGCATTAATATCAGAGTTTTTCTATCATGGCAGCTTGCTGCATCAAAGTGTCAAAGTCAGTGTTTCTTAACCTTCTTATTGTCACAACCCTTTAATACAGTTCCTCCTATTGTGCTGATCCCCCAAACATAAATTATTATTTTTTGTGGGCATCACTGCCCCCTGATGAGAGTAGAACCATAAATTATTTTCATTGCTACTTCATAAATGTAATTTTGCTACTATTAAGAATTGGGTGACCCCTGTGAAAGGTTCTTTAGACCTCCAAAGGGGTCACAACCCATAGGCCGAGAAGCACTGGTGGTGGCTATAGTGAGAGTCTGCTAGCAAAATCCTAGTCTTCCAGAGCCTTATCACACCAGAAGTGACATTCCATCCATTTTTTCCATCTTAACTAGAACAAAGTCACTATGGTCAATTCACAGTTAAGTAGAGGAGGCTTATCAATTATACATACCTCATTATATATTGTTCAACAGTTTATGAATACTCTGTTGCATTTTTCATTCATGTATTTTTGTGTTTCAATAGTTTTGCATTTTTGTGTTTAGCTTGCCCAATTTATTTATTGACCCTGCTGTATCATGTCTACTGTTGAGTTTACAGAAGTCATATTTCAACTCTGTTATTAGAAATTCAAGTTTTTTATAGCATTTCCATATGATCCAATGATACATTTTTTATTTATTTTATGAACTTCCTTATCCAATTATGCATTTGGTCCCTCTTTTGCACCAGGACCTTCAATACAGGCAACATTTGCAAGAAAATGAATCAGAATTTCTAAGAAGAGGAGCACAGAGATATGTAGCTTCACCAGATTCCCTGGTGATTGCAGTGATCAACCAAGTTTGAGACTCTAAATTTCAATACAAGAAATGACTCAAGGACTTAAGTTCTTTAAAAGCTGCCCGTGCCCTGTCAAGTGAAGAAAATAGTGGTGAAAGTGTTGTGAGTAAAGGTCTCAATTGTCTCAAAGTAAAAGCAAATTTACTTAAAGTGGGGCTTCAAACATGATGGTCCCCCACTCAAAGATGGCCTCTGGCTATGCCATATATTTTTTTTCATTCATTCAATCTTTTTTATTTGCTTCATATATGAGTTAGGTACTATTCATGGCAATGATAAAAATGAATTGCTTGTAACTATTTTATTGTCATATAATATGATTCAGTAGTTTCAATATATTAAAGAGTTTTGAGATCATCACCACAATCAATTTTACAACATTTCCTTTTTTTTGTATTATTGCGATTGATTTCCCATCCCCCTCATCCTGAACTGCCATAATCCCAAAAAACTATTAAACCAGTTACTGTCTGTGTTAGTCCGGGTAGACTAGAGGAACAAATTTATAGACACGTATATAGATATAAGGAAAAGGTTCATATACAAGAGGAACAGGACATTGAGCACAGTCCAATTCAAAGTCATAAGTCCGTTATTAATCCATATGCCCGAAATCAGTCTATAAAGTCTCCTTCCAACTCACGAAGTCACAGGTCAGTGGGTGCAGAATCTCAGCACTGGCAGGGGTCTCCACATGGCCCCTCACTTCCAGGGCTCAGGATCCATTAACAGCAGAAGGAAATGATCGCTGCCAGAGATCTCCATGTGGCCGCCCCAGCTTCAGAGGTCTGGCTCCATCAGGGCAAAGCCATGTGGTCTCTTTGCTGGTTCCTCCAGCTTCTCAGACGCTGCCATCTTGTCTTGTCCATGATTAATCATCTCTGAGACTAGCTCCCAACAACTGCGGAAAATAGCTTCTCATCTTCATGAGGGAAATATCACGAGACTTCCCAGAAGTCTCAGGAGAAAGCCATGCCCACACGGAGGCCTCATTAGTTACTCAATGGCTATCTCCAGATTAACAGGCTAGACTCCACCCCTACATTTCAATCATAAAATTAACATAAGCACATGACTGCCACACTGTCTCTATAGATTTACTGATCCTGGATTTCATATAAAGGAAAATAGACAAAAACAAAACTCTGCAACAATAATAAAATAAAACAAAACTCACAGTTGAAAAGATATCAGAAAATTATAAAAACTAGAAAAGTTTAAGGTGGGTCAAAGAGAGAACAAATGAAAAGATGTTAAGTTTTAACCTAACTACAGTTGCATTATTCTACTTCCCAATTCACTCTGTCTGATACCAAGGTAATTCACATCCCTAGCCAATGGTCGGAGGGGACTCACCATCATCTTAATCCAAGTGGGCACCCTGAAAATGGATATGGGGTTTTCATTATTATCCAATGCCTTCTGAAATGTGGGTGCTCAGAATCTAAGCTCTAACATTGCTCCCTTCTCTGGTCTTGGATTTTTTTATTTACAATCTTGGGATCACACAGCTGGTGTGTTTCTTCCATATGGACTAAGCTGTCACCTCATTTTGATTGCTGCTCATCTTTAGACAAGCTTTAAGCTCCAGATGCTATTCTATTAGGTAGCCCCAGATTGTTTATTAACCACACTTTGAGATAGCACTGATACCTGTAGTGATTTCCTCATGTGGACAGTTATCTAGTAGGGCTACGTCATATGAACTAATCAGTCTTAGATTAGGGCTACCATTAAGTGTGAGCTCAAAATCTATTCAGGTATCTGTGGTTGCTATATGACCCTGATCCACTTTAGAGACATCATTATCCTTTTATTGAGGAACATTGTAAACCATTCCATGGGACAGATGATCATTTTGTTGATGGCATTATTTATTTAATCTGTGTTATGGAATTTTAGATGCTGTTTCAAAAAGGAAAGTATATATGTATAGGCCAACTTTTTAGACCAAAATACATGGATTGTAGATCATCAAAGATAAAAAATTAAAAGGACTGCACACTTTGCAGGGTTGAAGTTAGGGCAAAACTTTTAATAGTGCTCATTCACAAAGATAGACTGTGCCTACCAGACTAAGGAAGGTCATCAAAAAGCAAATAGAGCATGAAAACAGCAAACATATGATAATTCCTAACCACCAATGCTTGGACACCCTGAGATCAAGAGATTTTCAAAAGAAAATCCTATGGCTGCCAATGCTATATCCTTGGGATAGCAGTCATCCGTTGCTTCTCACACAAAGACGTTTCAGCCTTAAGTCCAAGAGAGTATTTCAGTTCCTTATATGTGTGCTACAGCTTGAGGTTAAGTCCACTTCACTTAATGGAGTTTCCAAATTAGAGCCCTTCTGATGTGACCTAAGAAGGATGTTATGCTCCCTGAAAGGACAGAGTCTAAATGACATTCTAAACTTATTGTCGAAAGCACGCTGGTCATGCCATTTTGAAAGTGTGTAGCTCTCCACAGTTTGGACAATAATCAAATATAGTTCATCAGACTCACTATGTCTATTCTGAGTCTTCTAATCCAGACCTTTGGCTTCCAATTCTTTCCCAATCTGACTGCACAACTTGGTCTGTTCCTGTTTTGCCTTGTTGTCCATGACAGAACCATTTGAAGCCCTGCTTGAAAGAGAAAGTAGGAATTTTTTCATAACCCGGAGATTTCCAGTATATCATGCATTAAAAAATGAAACAAGGGCTGAGCCCTGGTGGCGTAAGTGGTTGAGTGCGGAACTGCAGCCCTCAGGCTTGGCAGTTCAAATCCAGCGGCGGCTGGGTAGTGCCCACGATCATCAGAGGCAGTGATGCCCACACCAAAAAAAAAAAAAAAAAAATGAAACAAAAAACAAACTGATTTCAGTTGCTGAGATCTGACTCATGTTACCATGAAGAGCCGCTACAAAGGATTTTCCTAGTCATAATCATCACAGGATGGATTACCAGGCTTTTTCCTATGATGTCATTGAATGGATTCAAACTACCAGCCTCTAAATTAATAGTTGAATGAAAGCTCTACCACCTGGAGACCTATGTTAATCATGTTGTTCTTTCCTGCAGAGTTGATTCCAGCCCAAGGGACCCCAGTAGGACACAGTAGAACTGTCTCCGAGGCTGAAATCCTTTAGGGGATCAGATTGCCAGATTTTTTTTGTCTTCCACAGAATCAAACCACCAACCTTTCAGTTAGTAGTCCCTCTCGGCTATTAGCATCATATATTAGTCAGTTTCTGTTGACTTCTTTTCCTACTACTTTTTGTATCTCTTAATTTTTGTTTTTTACTGCTTTGGTCTTGGGGTAAAATATGGAAGGAGGATCTGAACAAAATTTTACAACATTCCCATAGTGTTTCTGTTTCCACATCAAAGTTTTGTATCATAAGATCATATTATTACTATTATTGGCCTTACTCTCAAACTTTCTTCTCAGGTCTTCAGAGAATAATGGGTTTGAGTCTTCTTATGTCTATTGGTTCTTGGGGAGTGGGGGCCTAGGTCCTGCATGCTCACACAGCTGTTAGCAATTCATTCACAATTTTAGCTAAGTCATTCTTACTTGTTTGTATACTACCTTGTGTCTGTTCTAGGTCACCTAATGTTTATATCTGCCTCTCCATGGAGATGCCTGAATTTTCTTATATTTTAGATATGTTGTTTGTCCTTGACACTCTGGGGGGGGGTTAAGAAAAATTGTTATCCATTCCCACCCCCCAATTTCCAGCCTCTTGTTGTTATGAATTGTAAAATGAGGAGTTAGCGCTTTTAGTGGTGCAAATGATTAATGCTTTTAGATGCTAACTAAAATATTTTTTCCAGGTGGAAGTGGCATTCTTTACAGTTTGCTACATCCTAATCAGAACCCAGGAATTTGCCCCATTGATGCATAGTTAACTGTAATTAATTTCATGTCATAATTTGACCGACCCCGATCTCATTTCCTCCAAGTGTCTGAACTTCAAGCACATAGGTTGGAATGATCATTAATCACTGGTTCATTTTATCTGTGGTTGATCTTGGTCTGCCTTTATTTTTTTTGAAATAATGCCATAAATAACTGTGGCCTTAACCTCAAACAATTTCTTGAAGATGCCATATTTACTCATATTTCCCCACACCTTCAAGAATTCATTTCCCTGCCTTTCCTACTTGAGATAACCGTCATACTGTGTCCATGATCTCTCTTTTCTTTTTTATGTAGTTTTATTGCCATTATCTATCTTCCTAAGTTCTTTTAAAATATCATGTTTTTGATTTTATAAACAGGACATAATGTTGTATGTAATCTCTTCAACTTTCCCTGACAAATTATGCACACTGTGTATGTCATTATGGTTATTTTGTTTAATCTACATTTTCTAAAAGTCAAGTATGGAATGGAGAAATAGTCCATATTCCTGGAAATAACACAATATAAGCCCATATGGTTGCATTTTTTTCACTTATTGCACTAGGATGCCCAATATATCTGTGTGTGTGTGTGTGTGTCTTTTGTCTGTTGATTTCGGACATTTTAGGGATTTAGATTTTCCCCAGCATTCTAAAAAATAGGTTTATTTATCTCTCCATTGCACCCACTACCCCTACCCCCAGTAATCTGTGCAACTAACCCATATGCTACCTAAGAATTTTGGTAGAGATGTAAAAAATTTACATTATTGGAAATAGTTAAAATTGCTTTATGAGGCCAGAAGTGACCCAACCCTCTTTAACCTCTAGTAAACCTTCCAAATGTTGTCAATCATCCAGTGATCCTAAAGACACCCTAAAGACAAAGGGATCCTCAGGTGACCCATATACATTGGAGAGATTTATGGAAAAGATTTGCATGTCTCTAAATTTGGTTTCAATGAATTGTGAATAAGATTGAGAAGAATAGAAATACCTGATTGTGCTTTTGAACCGATTGAACTGATACATGGAACAAGGAGACCTGTTGGCATAGTGGTTATGTGTTGGTGTGTTAGCCTGAGTGGGCTAGAGAAATAAATTAATAGACACTCATATGTGTATCAGGGAAAGCTTTATATAATAGAATAGTTGTATATTGAGAAACTGTCACATCCCAGCCCAGTCCAGATCAAGTCCATAAGTCCCATATTAGCCCATATGTCCTAGACGAATCTATAAGTTCCTCTTCAGACTCACGCAGCACATGCAATGACGCTAAATGCAGGAAGAACACAGGCCAGTGGGTGGAAAGCCTTGCACATCCAGTGGTAGTGGAAGTGTCTTAGCACTGGCATGGGTCTCTATGTGGCTCCTTCAGCTCTAGGGTTCTAGCTTGCACCATGAGTCTTGTCAACAGGAAGGTGAACCAGAGAGTCTCTGTGTATTTGACATCTAGTTAGCTATTCATCTCTGTAGCACCTCCAAATGAGGTCATCAGGCTGCAACCTGATTGACAGACTAGATTCCACTGCTTTTCAAGTTGACAGGAGATTAGATTACATCCACCATTGGGCTGCTAACTGGAAGCTCAATAGTTCAAAATAACCAGCTGCTCCAATGGAGACTAGCAGGGCTCTATCCTCTTGTAAACAGTTACAGTCTCAGAAACCCACAGAGGTAGTTCTACTCCATCCTATCGAGTCCCTGTGAATGAGTATCAACTCGATGGCCTTGAGTTTTTTCTTTCTTTTTGTATGTGGGCCAAGGAATAGTCATTTAAACAGAGCAAGGAAGTACTGTGGAGCTTAAAATCAGGAGAGGTGTGCATCACAGTTGTTTCTGTTCCCTATACTTTTTCAATCTGTCTGCTGAACAAATACTCAAAGAAGCTGGGTTATATAAAGAATGTGGCATCAGGGATGGAGGAAGGCCTCATAGCAACCTTCAATATACAGGTGACACAGCCTTGCTTGCTGAAAGTATGGAGAATGTTAAGTACTTGCTGAAAAAGATCAAAGGCTTCAGTTTTCAGTATGGATTACAATTCTATGTAATGAAAACCACAGTCCTCATTACTGGACTATTATATAACATCATGACAAACAGAGAAAAGGACAAATTGGTTTAGGATTTCAACTTGTATCCACAATCAATGCTCATGGAATCAAGAGTTCAGAGGCCAGAGTATACCATATATTGGACAAGTCTGCTGCCCAAGACTACTTTGCAGTGTAGAAGAGCAAGGATGTTACTTTGAGATCTAAGGTGTGCGTGGCTCAAACAATGGTATTCTCAATCACTTCATATGCATGTGAAAGTTGAGCAACAAATAAGAAAGAGTGAAGAAAAATGAAGTATTTGAATCATGATACTATCAAAGAATATTTACAGTACCAGAAGAACAAACAAATCTGTTGGTGAAGAAGTATAGCTAAACACAAATAGCTAGACTGACCCTTAGAAGCAAGGATGGTGAAGCTTCATCCTCTGTACTTTGGTCATGTTTTCAGGAGAAACTAAGTCCATGAAAAACGACATTGTGTTTGCAGAGTATAAGCTAAAAAACACTCAGATTGACTGGATAGTAGTGGGTTTTGGCTTGTATTCTAGGAAGCTAGTATTAGAGAAATTTTCCAAATAATTGGAAGTAGCTATAGTTTTGACTGTGGGTGACTCAATTCATGCCAGGATTTTTCCTTATAAGGGATCTTTAGTTTCTCGAGTCAGATTTTTAAAATTTCTATGTCTTTCATCACTTAGTGTGTGAGTTGGGTAGAGAAACAAATTCATAAACACACGTGTGGATATAAGGAAAAGGTTTATATACAAGAGGAATGGGACATGGAAAAAGCATTCCAACCCAGTCCAGTCCAAGATCATAAGTCCAATATTAGCCCATATACCCGATATCAGTCTATAAAGTCTCATTCTGACTCATGAAGTCACAAGCCAGTGGGTGTAGAGCCCCGGGGCTGTCAGGGAACTCCTGATGGCTCCTTGCTTACAGGGCTCAGGGTCCATCAACAGCATCCAGTGGTAGTAGAAGCAACTCAGTGCTGGCAGGGCTCCATGTGGCTTCTCCAGCTTCAGAGGTCTGGTTCCATCAAGGTAAGACTGTGTGGCTTCTCCTCAGGCTCCTCCAGCTCCTCAGACGCTGCCATCTTGTCTTGTCCATAGTTTGTTGTCTCTGAGACTAACTCCCAACAACTGGAGAAGATAGCTTCTCATCTCCATGAGGGAAATATTGTGAGATTTCCCAGAAGTCTCAAGAGAAAGCCATGTCCACACGGAGGCCTCATTGGCTACTCAATGGCTATCTCCAGATTAACAGGCTAGACTCCACTCCTACATCTCAATCATAGAATTGACATATCGAATACATGACCACCACACTTAGGGTGGCTGCAATAGTCCTGATGGCTAGTAGTTACACCTTGGGCTCAAAGCCACGAGGTTAGCAGTTTGAAACCACTAGCAGCATCTAGGGAGTAAGACTGGGCTTTCTGCTCAAAGAGTTAGTCTCAGAAACCCAAAAGAGATTTCTGTTCCATCTTACAGGGTTGGAGTGAGTCAGCGTGAACTCAATGGCAGTGAGAGAGTGGCCCACTTGCTGCTTTATTACTATCACTAAATGATTCTATTTTTCTTCGTTTTGTTGAAAATATACACAGCAGAACATAGACCGGCATGCTCATACAGTTCAGCGACATTCATGACATTCTTCAAATTGCACAAGCATGCCGCTTTCCTTGTGTGATGATTCCTTCCCAATTAACATAAACTCGTTGCTTCCTCAATCTCCTATCTAACCTTTGGGGTTGCTGTTGGAAATGTATATTGACTCAGATTTAATTTTTGTTGTTTTAATCACTATACAATGATATTTGTGGGCATCAAGAGACAAAGACCAACCAAACCCAAACCAAATTCATTGCTATTTAATCAATTCTGACCCTCTAGGACAAGGTAGGGCTGCCCCTGTGGGTTTCCAAGACTGTAACTCTTCACAAGAGTGGAAAGTCTCATCTTCCTTCAGGGGAGCAGCTGGTGGTTTCCAACCACTGACCTTGAGGCAAGCAGCCTCATGTGTAGCCCACAACGTCACGGGGTCCTGTAAAGACCAACAGCAGAGTGCCATGGTCTGAGTGAAAGGGAATGTGTAGTAGTCCCCCAACATGTACTACCCACTCCTGCCTGAAGGTGGGAGTCTTCAATTATTTAATGGTCCAGGCCAGAGATGTGGCAAAGCAGGGACTGCCTCGTCCTGTGCCATTCTCAGTCATTGCTGTCTTTGGGCCCCTTGTCAGTTCATCTCACTGAGGATCTTCTCCACCCCCATGCCCCACGACTTTCTACTTTATCAAGCATGATGTCCTTCCCCTGGGAAACGTCCCTTCTGATGACATGTCCAAAGTATGTGAAGCCAGAGAGCAGCTGGGGCAGGGTGGCTGGTTATGGAAGGAGTTCTAAGGACCTGTGAATTCTACTAGTCTGGTCACTCTCCCCTAGATCCACGAGGGCACGGTTCCCCCTCAGCCAGAGTCGAAGCTGTGCAGGGTGGTGTGTGTGTGTGTGTGTGTGTGTGTGTGTGTGTGTGTGATGGCTTCTGGGTGGGTGAAGGTGGGAGTTGGTCACACCTGTGGTCACTAGGAGGGTGTGAGGATTAAAGGAGGATCCCAGTGTTCTCACCTCCAGCCACTGATGTGTACTTGTGAGGTCAGGCTGCTGTCTGGATTGAGTGCTGCTTGCAAAAGTTCAAAATAATTAGGCTGTATGAAACCAGCTGACATCTCATCCCAGAGCATCCTCTCTCACCCCTTATGTTCAACTTTGTCTCCCAGGCTGTGTTCCATCCCCTTCTCTGCCCCTTCCTCTGAAGCTCAGGGTTCTAGGGCTGCCTTCTGTATCTGCTCCCTTTAGACTCTCATGCTGTGGTTGTAGAGGCCCAGTGTAGCATGTCTGCCTGGTCCGCCATCTTTCTAAAGCATTCTACCCATGAGGATGTTTTTTTCAAGTGGAACATGCAGTCTTTTGGCTAGCAGCGAAGAGCATGAACTGTTTCTACACAACCCAGGGAGTACGGAGAGCGGGGTGCTAAGGAACCCTCTGTCAGAGGAGTCAAATACAGCCTGAGCCTTTATGGGAGAGTTCTCTCAGGAAATACTGTTTTAAATGGAGGATCACAAGGAATTAATCAAGGTGATTGATTAGTGGGCACTCCTTGAAGAGAGAATATCAGAGGAAACATCATACAGAAAAATCTCTAAATTGGGAAGAAGGGTATATTTTGGAGAAGTAGGAAAGCCAGTTGGTGGTGACAAGGGGAAGAGTGGGCAGAGCTGAAACTTGTTGGAGAAGGTAGGGCCCAATTCTTAAGAACCTGTGGCTCTTTATCATAAACACTCAGACCAACAGAAACGTGCCATAAGAGTCCTAAACGTGTAGGACATGATCTGAATTCAATTTTACAGAAATGTCATGGACTATATCAAAGAAGAGACCAGTGGGGAGGACTGTCTGGTGGTCAGGAGATGTGGTAGGGGGAAGGAAGATAGAGCGGAGCATAGTGGAGCTGAGTAGGGAGGAAGAAGGAGAAGGACTTTCAGAATAACTGAGTGAGAGAACAATTGGGGCTAGGTGAGTTGGTGAGGTGGTATGAAGGCTTCTTCTGCTTGGAGTGGGGCAGTTCCATGCAAAAGGTCACAGGAGGGGAGAGGAGGCAGTTGGAAGAGCCAGGCCATGCATTTGGTTTTGAATGTGTTGAAATTCAGGTGCCTGGCATCTATGGGGAGTTGAAAAAGAAAAAAAGAAGTGCATATGAATCTGGAGTCCTGAGGAACTCTTGCTTCTGGCAGTGTAAATTTAGGAGTTGTGGGTGTGGGGGTTCTGGCGCCATCCAGTTGGCCCTGACCCATAGTAAGCGCATCACAACCCAATGCAAATTAAGGGGCTCATGACGTGCACACAGTGTTTGAAGTCACAAGAGAGTGTGCAGTTCCTAAGAAGAGTCATGCCATGGGCAGAGGCGTGGACAGAGCCTGTCGTGGGTGCTCCTAGAAGCCTCTTTGGAGCTGCCAACCTTTCTCTTATCAAGGCTGGGTGGCAGTTTGGGGTGTAGGCCTCTCCAGAATTACCCTTGGGTAAAGTTAGGCCCTGTTGACTGGAGCAGAGCTTAAATTCTGAGCAAGAGGTTTGTAGAAGGGTCTAGTTTATGGTGTGAATGCTGGGTCCATTTTTTAGTCTCTTCCTAGATAGAGCTGCCATTTTCTTTCTGACCACTGGCCAGCAATGCGAACAGCTTTGTCTTCAGGCAGAAGGAGTTAACCCTGAAAGAAGCAGCCTATTCCTTGGGGCCTGGCTGTGTTGGTCCTTGAAGAATTTGGGGAACTGGAATCCTCCTGCTCTTGAATCATATCCTCGCAGCCTGGTTGGGAGGATCCTGAACCAGTCTTGTCAACTGTTCTATCTGCAGTTGTGTACACATCGTAATCATGGCCTCTTTTCTGCTGCTGCAATCTCATTGGCTCCGTGATCGACCGACCTGCTGCCAGTCAGGATTCTGTGAGTTCATTCCTCTGCCCATTCGTTCTCCATGCCCTCGCTCTGTGTATCCTCAGACACCAGTATGGCCTCATGCTGATCGTCTCCCTCATCCGGATGGATTGTCTTTGTCTTAAAACTTAATCCATGTGTCTCTGTTCACATCTCTATCTTTGTAGTGGAATCTGAGGCGTCTTCTCTTCCAGAACAAGGCCATCTTCACCTCAAATCGGACAACTGCCAAGGACCACCCAGCTTCACAGCTCCTGGTAAGATTGGCTGAAGATTTTGTCAAAATGATCTCAAAACTGAGATTCTCCCTCTGACCTGTCTGCTCCCGGCCACCTGGCTTCATCCAGCAAGCATTCTGTAATAAACTTCCTCCTGGTGAGGCTTCTTAGGGAACCTTCCTCTTGGTCTCAATTTGCTTCTCAGCATACACTAGGGAACCTTTTGTTGAAGGAGACAGACGAATGGATGCTTTAACAGGAGGATTGTGTCTTAGGATACCTTTTAAAGACACATATTTCTAGATGAAATTCAGAGATTTCTCAAAAACAGGAGAAAAAAAAAGCCTTTATTCTTATCAGCGTATTTCTTCCTAAATAGATTCGCAGGCTTTAATTGGAAGGGTTCTTTGTGAGTCCCCCGCCTGTGCTAAGTTGATCCCAATTTTTACCGTGAGGGCATGCTCCTTTATTTATAGCCTCTCCTTCTTCATCTATTTCCAGTCAGAAAGAGGAGGTTTGTGACTGGCCTTTCTGCCATTTGCCTTTCTGCCTTCCCGTCTTCCTTTTTTTCTCTTAAATCAAAAGTAGACAACGTCCCCTTCTCTTTTTTAAATGAAAGACTTTCACGGGCTTCATACCTTTCTGAGGGCTGTTGCTTGAAATGTAAATATAGAGCTCCGTGCCTTAGTGTGAAGACCGCTTCCTTCTGTGCTCGCCTCTGAGAGATTCTTAGGACAGATTTCTGTAAAGCTTATATTCTTATCAGGTCATTAAATTTTGAATAACCTTCTCAGGCTGACAGCTTAACAAGATTTATAATGAGATGCTTAAAGTGCTTCCATTATCACTTTCATCAGAGGTGTACTTACACAGGGAAACAAAACAAAGCACTCAATGCTGCGATGTAATGAAAACCAGTCTCAGAAGCATTCAGATCCTTCGAAAAGTGTATAGGTTACAACAGCTATTTTCAGAAAACGCATCATTGGAGGCCTTTGCACTACATCCCTCTCCTTCTCCTTCCCTACATAGTAAGTGGGGCTGAAGGAGGGCCAACGCCACAGGTGAGAATGCTCATCAGTGGAAACAAAGCCTGAAACCTACTGTCTAAGACTGAACTGGAAGGTAGCCCAGAGAGACGGCAGGGCAAGGAGGAGGAGAGATGTGGGTGGAGAGCCATGTCCTTCCACTTGTGAGGAAGTCAGAAGAAGTTCTGTGTGGTTTTTTTCCTCAGAACATTTTATTGTGAATCACATGATCAGTTTTACATTCAACGATTCACACATTTCGCAGTTCCTGCAATGCACCCTCGCTTAGTCCACTCCCCCAGTTTCTGGTTTCCACTTTTCTTTCTTTCTGAACTCTCTGAACTTTGTGCCTGGGTAACTGCTTTCCTTTGGATCATAAATGGTTCCTCATTCTATCCTGGGGTTGAGTTTAGTTTCAGACCTGAAAGGGGACTAAGGACCTTATTTACTGCGTTCTTGAGGCTAGGATAATCATGCTAGTGAATCTATTTTCTTTGACATATTCAAAATCAAACCAGATGATCTCAATTTTATTATTTTAAACAATTTTTAAATTATGACTTGGGGGGGTTTACATTTCAGATAATCAATTTTGTATTCCACAGTTTAAACTTCTTGGCAACCCCGCGTAGTTTATACCCTTCCTGCTTGGATTTCTTTTCTCTTTCTTGTGGATGATTATCTTTCCCTTCACCCAACATGATACTTGTCAGTCCTCTAGCCTATTGCTCCATTGTGTGAGTCCAAGTAGACTAGAGCAAATTCGTGGACACAAATATGTGTATCAGAATGATGTTCATATAGAACAGCAGTTGATTACTGAGAAAGCATCCCAACCCAGTCCAGATCAAGTCCACTAAGTCTGAGATTAACCCACATGTCTGATACCAATCTATAAAGTCCTTCAGATTAATGAAAGACACGCAATACACTGAATGCAGGAAGATCACAGGGCAGTGGGTGCAAAGTCAGTGGTGATAGAAGCATCTCAGGTCTGGCAGGAGTCTCTATGTGGTTCTCTCAGTTCCCAGGGCTACCTCAGGATAGCTAAATTAGCCTTGTCATTAACTCGTCTCCAAGGAAGTGAGCTGAGAGAGAGGGTGTGTCTCTGCCTTTAAGGAGGAACATACAGGAGTCCCCAGAATTTTCTGGAGAAGACCAGGCCCACATAGAGGTCTCCTTCATTATATAGCGATTGACAGGCCAGATTATACCTTTTCACTCAAAATCTTCTCAAATTGACACCAGATTATGTAAATGTCACATCCATCTTTTTTCTCCACCTTGATAACCTCCAAAGTCTGCTCTCTTTGGTATGAAAGTCCTTGTCACAATGAAACGTGCAACTTTCCTCTAGTTCTTAAATGCTTCCTCCCTCCCACTATCATGATCTAAGTTCTACCTTACAAATCTGGTTGGACCGGAGGATGTACTTTAGTAGACAGGAACAAGGAACATGGGGAATCCAGGACAGATGATCCTTTGGAAGCAGTGGAGAGAGTGGTGACACTGGGAGGATGGAGGGAGGGTGATGTAGAAAGGGGGAACTGATTATAAGGATCTACATGTAACCCCCTCCCCGGGGTACGGACAACAGGGAAGTGGGTGAAGGGACACATCAGACAGCATTTGACACGACAAAATTATAATAGTTTATAAATTATCAAGGGTTTGTGAGGGAGGGGGGAGTGGGGAGGGGGGAGAAAAATCCAATACCAGGGGCTTATATGGATGTTAGATGTTTTGAGAATGATGATGGCATCAAAGGAACAAATGTGCTTGGCATACAATGGATGTATGGATGAATTGTGCTAAGAGTTGTGTGAGCCCCCTATAAAATGATTTTTAAAAAACTTCTTGTAATTTTTTCCTCTTTTCCCTAGCAGTAGTCTCATATAATAGTTGCCCTTTTGTGATTGACTAATGTTACTTAGTGTGATGTTTTTAGGTCAATCCATGTCATGAGGGACTTTGGGTTTTCATTGTTGGATAATGTTTTAGTGATGCACAGTATTCCATTGTGTGCATGTACCAAACTTTTCTAGCTAATGGATGGACAGTTAGGTTTTTCCCACCCCTTTGCCACTAGCGAAGAGTACTGAGATGAACGTGGGAGTGCACGTGTCTGCCTTTTTGTACTAGGACTCTAGCTTCTTTAGAGTACATGGTGCAGCAGAGGAATTGCTGAACCCCCTGAAATTTCTATTCCCAACTGATGATATAGATGGAAAAAAATTGTATATATCTTAAAATTTCCTGGCGAATGATGTTTGTTTGAACAAACATTAAGGAGACAAAGGAAATAACAAGGGTTCCTAAATGTTAATATAATTCATGTCACTGTCACAGTCGTTTCAAGGTCTTAAATTCCTGTTTTAAAATGTGACTAATAAGTGCCGTGGATTCCAAAAAGTGCAAGCAAATCTGCTTGAAAGACACATGACCAGAATGCTCTGTAATGGGAAGAATGGTGAGACTTTGTCTCCCGTACCTTGGACATGTTATCAGGAGAGCCCAATCCTGGAGAAGGCCATCAAGCTCGATAATGTATAGGGGCGGAGAAGAAGACTGTCCTCGACAAGATAAATTGACACCGTGGCTACAGCAATGGTCTCAAACAAAAGAACAATTATGAGACTGTCATAGGACTGGGTAGTGTTTCGTTCTGTAATATGTAAAGTCACTGTGAGTCAAAACAGTCTCAGACTCAATGGCACCTAATGACAATAATGAGCTATCCAGAAGCGATGACGTCATAGTTCATCAGAACTATGCAAGGCTGAGGAGAGCAAAGACTACCCACACAGAGCAGACTTTGGTGAGATCAAAATTCACGAGAAGAGGGCATGTTATGAAAACATGTGTCAAGTATCATAGCTTTGAAATGCACAAAGAGAAGTTTGGAGAGCCAAGAGAAATCTCACAGCAATAACCAACAATAGCAAAATAACCCTCTCATTTCCCGATCAATCAAAGAAATGAAAATAAATGAGGAAGCCGAAGATTTCAATAGTGTAATTAGCATACTTGGTGAAATAGTTTTGTGTGGAAATTTGTATTTAAAAAGAATATATCTTCTCTCTTGGGTTCAGAGGATTGTAGCAGATTTTTAGTGGGTTTCTCAAAGCAGAAAGTATGCAAGTAAAATGTTTGGACCTTACATAATAAAATTAGAAATTAACCTCAAAAGTTAAAAATAACAGAAGCCATTAAATACTACATATTTAGAAATTAAGAAAAACAAGAACCACATTTTTATTAAAGAATTCTGGAATCAGAAGTCATTGAATCAGTTACAGACTACTTGAAAAGAGATAAAACACAACAGTAATCAGAGGTCAATTAAAGTGATAGTATGAACTTCTTTAATTATTTCATTATTATTTTTTGGGGGCATCACTGCCCTCTGGTGGTGGGAGTAGGAGGCCCAGCTTTGCTCCTGGAGAGCTGCTGCTGGATTTGAACCTTCAACCCAGTGGGCCGCAGTCCTGTGCACAACCACTACGCCACCGGGGCTCAGCCCAAACTTCTTTAATGATTGAGCAGAGGGAAGGCAAATCAATAAATTAGATATTAGTCACAAGATATACAAAACAGAAAATAAGATAAACTTGAGCTAAACTGTGGTTGGGTACCATCTGGGTGGTTCTGACTCTTCGTAGCCCTAGGCACACACCAGAACAAGGTGCTGCTCTGCTCCGCGCAAGTCTCACAATTGGTTGCTATATTTAGTCATTCATTGCAACTCCTGTGTCAGGCCACCTCATTGAGGATCGCCGCCTTCTTGGCTGACCCCACTCCTTTCCCAATGGCGGGTGAGGCTCTTCCCCAGGGACTGGTTCGTCTTGATAGCTTCACAGGAGCACTCTACCCGCACTTCTTCCAACGCAGGTTTGTTCATTCTTCCAGAAGCCCATGGCGTATGTAATGCTCTTCAGCAACACCACCGGTCCCAGGCATCCGTTTCCTTCAGTCTTTTTATTCACGGTCTAGCTTTCTGATGTGGATGAGACAATTCACAATGACATCTGCGTGGGCCAGGTCTGCCGCAGTCCTCAAGGTGAAGCTCTTCTTTGTCACACTTGGAGGAGGTCTTTTGTAGCCCAATGCAAAGCATCATTTGATTCCTTTGCCGCTCCATGGGCAGTGACTCTAAGCAAAATGAAGCCCTTAGCGACTTTACATTTTCTCCATTGATCACGATGTTGCTGATGAGTCCACTTGCCATCGTCTTTGGTTTCTTTATTCCCATGTGTTAGCCACACTGCAGCTCTGTACTCCTGGCTCTCTGTCACTCAGGGCTTCAAGACCTCTCGCCTTTCAGCAAGCACTGCTGTGTCATCTGCCTATTGCAAGTTAATAGCTCTTCCTCCAGTCCCAATGCCCTGTTCTTCTTCACATAGTCCAGTCTTTCAGATCATTTACTCAGTCTACAGATCGAATAAATATTGCTAAAGGATACCACCCCGGCACAGACAGTTGATGCTTCTAGCCATACAGCATCTCCTTATTTCATTTTAGTCCATGTGTGGGTTCTGCATGAGCATAATGACATGTTTTGGAATTCCCATTCTTTTCAATATTGTTTCTAGTTTGGCCTAATCCACACCATCAAGCAGCTCTTGTAGAGTCATTAATCACTCATTCACCACCAACTCAAAGCGACCCTGATGGGAAAAGGTGGAATTGGCCTGGGAATTTCTGAGACTGTCAGTGTTTATGGTATAGAAAACTCATCTTTCTTCCAAGGACCAGCTGGTGATTCAAACTGCTTCTCAGATTGCAGCCCAGCACATAACCACTGTGTCACACCATGGTATTTTTCTGGTATTCTCAACTTTCAGTCAAAAATTTGATTTAGTCATGATGTTCCTGCTTTCATGTCCTCTTCAATCCAGCTTGAATTTCTGGAAGTTTGCTGTCAATGTTCTGCTGTATTTATTTTCAAATACGCATTTTTATTAAGAAATTCACTTCTTTCAATTTTTTAGTCTTATTGTAAATTAGGCAGGGTTTTACACTTCAGATCACTATGCGCTTGTTTTTTGAACTTTTTGTTTGCTTTAAAATATTTCATCTTAATGACATTGTTCGTTAATTTCCAGGTAGGATCATTTAGCCTTGGAAAGGGTACAAATGTGGATCTCTTTAAGTTTATTGTTCAGGTAGGACTTATCCAAATTCCTTGACCTAGTCCAGTGAGCACCCCCAGTGCTGCATTGGAACATTTGTTGAAACATTTCAATTGGTATTTTGTCAATCTTGAGAGTCCACACAGCACCACCACCGCCCCAGTGCTTTCCTTATAGATTCGAGTTCTTTCTTTGGTACCCTTGACTTTTGATCCTATGTTCCCTCCTGAAGTGGCTGAAAGTTTGGTGACTTTACTTGATCATCTTTTCCTTTTGTTTTAGCTCTTCTATGTTTAAAAGCAAGTGTCAGTGTCTCTTCTGACATTATTATCCCTTCTTTCCTGTCTTTTTAATGATGCATATTCCTTCTACCTTATTTTGATACTTCCTGAAGTATTCATTATTCTTCCCATAGAATCATTCAGCATATAAATGGATGCTGGAATATGTTTCTTCAATTATTGTAGCTTGAGAAGTGTCACCCATATTCTCCTTCTTCTAGTTGTATAACTCCAGCTCTGTGCACACTTCATTGTAACACTTTACTTTGTCTTTGGAAATCTATTCAGCTCTTTTAAGCCAGCATTTATTCCTTTTGTTTTAGGTCCCTTAAATTCAAGAGCAAATCTCAGAGGTTTCTAGCATTCATTTTTATCTTTTTTCTTTTCTGTCATTTTGATATTTTCTTTTCTTCATGTATGATCACTTTGATGTCATCCCACACTTGCTCAATCTTCAGTCTTTAGTGTTCAGTGTATCAAATGTACTTTTAAAGTTGGTGTCTAAATTCAGGTGGGAGATATTCAAGGTCATACTTTGACTTTGGGGACTTGTGTTAATTTTCTTTAGTTTCAACTTGAACTTGTGTATGAACAATTGCTGGTCTGTTTCGTAGTTGGTCCTGACCTTGTTCATTTTGTTTCTGTGTATTCCATCCAGTAAGATTCACATGTATAGTCTATCGTTGCAATGGATGATTATTTTTCATGTAAAATTCTGACCTTGTAAAATTTCTGTCACCAAGGCATTATTTTCCATCTGCTGATCCTTATTTTTTGCTTATAACTGTCATGTTCAAGTTACCAACATTTAATTTGATTTCATATTTGCCCAATTTTGAAAGGTAAAAGTCTGTAACAATGTTCCATTTCTTAATTTTTGGCATTACCAGTTTGTGTGAAAATTTAAATAGTCAGTGACATTAACTTATCTCCCATTTAGGTGTTTGGATATTATTTTACTACTGCCAGTGTTGTACTTCAGGATAGATATTGCAGTGTACTTTTTGGTAATGATGGCAACATTGTTCCTCTTCAATTCATCATTTTTGGCATAGTACATTATAGGACTGACTCAAAATGGATGATACTACTGCATCTTAGCTCATTTATGCCTATGTATCTCCCTTTAAGCATTACACTTAATTTTTGATGACATTCCACCTCCTGGTTTATAATGGATTTTTGGCACCGTTTCTTCTCATTTTGAGTCATGCCCTATCAGTAAAAGCAAGTACCAAAACTGTGCTCCATCCACATCAATAAAGTTGACTCTACTTTGAAGCGGGAGTTCTCCCACAGTTGTATTTTGATTGCTTTATGATCCAAGGTGCTATACCAGATAATATTCTGCTGTAATTGATGAGGTTTCCTATGGTCAGTTTTTAAATAAGTAGATCTCCTTCTTCCTACTCTGTCTTTGTCTGGAAGCTCCATGAAATCTGTCTCCTATGTGTCACCCTGAGAACATTTGAAATACCACCGGCACAGCTTTCAGCATCCCAGCAAAGCCACAAAGCCACCATCTGCCATACATGTAGGAGGAGCCCTGCCGATGCAGTGGTTACTCACTGGGCTGTGGCTCACATGGCAGAAAGCAGTTGAACACCAGCAGCAACTCATCAGGAGAAAGACGGCCTTCCTCCTCCCATGACCAGTGACAGGCTCAGACACCCATAGGAGTTGCTATGCGTCATCACTGACTGGATGGCACTGACTCAGTTTTTTTTTTTTTTGGTTTGGCCATATCACACAATGAGCATCCCAGAAAAAGACAACACAGACAATGTGGCAAAACAAGTAGTTGATGAAATTGTCAGACACTTTGCTTAATCTCAAAATAGACATCAACCCCCAGTGAAGTCCTTTGAACTCTAAGCACGACAAATATTAAAAACAAAACAAGACAGAAAAAACGCCTTTCTGTTCTGCCATTTGCGGTGGAGCCGCCGCCAGGATACAGATCTTCGTAAAGACCCTGATGAGGAAGACCATCCCTCCTGAGGTCAAACCCTTGGATACGATAGAGAATATGAAGGTCGAGATTCAGGACAAGGAAGGAATTCCTCCTGACCAGCAATGGCTGATCTCTGCCGGCAAGCAGCTGGAAGATGGACTTACCTTGTCTGGCTACAACACTCAGAAGGAGTCCACTCTTCCTCTTGTGCTGAGACTTCATGGTGGTGCTTAGAAGATTCCTCCCCAAGAAGAACAAGCATAAGAGAAAGAAGGTCTAGCTAACCTTTTTAAAATACTATAAGGTTGATGAAAATGGCAAAATCAGCTATCTTAGGCACGAGTGCCCTTCAGACGAATGTGGTGCTGGGGTTTTTCATGGCCAGCCACTTTGACAGACTTTACTGCGGCAAGTGCTGTCTGACCTCCTGCTTCAACAAACCCAAGTAACTGTACTGGTTAATAAAGGTCATGAGCATTAAAAAAAACACACACACTTGGTGCATCAAGGTAAAACTACTAAAACTAAAGCAAAGGAAAAAATTATAAAAGGACCCAGAGTAAAAGAAAGACAGAAACACAACCTTCAATGCAGTAACAATCAAATGGGCAACTGATTTTTTCAAGATAAATAAAAGCAATTTGATGGTATCTTAAAAGTGAAGAAAATAAAATGGACTGACAGTCTATGTGCAGTGGGAGGGCAGAATTAACTGAGGGGGTCTGGGGGTGAACTGGAAACTCAGGTCGGATGTCCCACAACACTGGAACATTGAGTCCTGGATCTTCAGGGTGCACACCATGTTCCAGAGTTTGCATTGGTAAGACTCCAAATGGGAACTGCACTGTGTGAACTGCACTCTACCCCATACACATTTGTATCCCAGGGTCTCAAGCCAGAAAGTATGATGTCTGAGGTAGCAGACAACTGTACCCAGAGCAGTCCCTTGTTGGTTTGTGAACAATTAAGGTCTTGCCCACATCAATGCCCTGTCTGCTGTGGTAAGGTAAGTATTATCCCAGAAATCCTGTGATGGCCAGTCTGTTACATTCTGGGTGCGCTCATCTATATTAGGAGGCATCTCACAGGTGCATCACTATTGGGAATTATCCTATTGAAGCTGTGCTATTTTTTGCCCAGTTGTTCAGTAAATGAAACTCAGGGATGTTGACCCTACAAGGAAAGAAGCTCTAACAGGGATTTGGGGCTTGGGGAGATATAGACAGGTGGGGGAAGTAAGAGGGAGATGATATCAAGAAGTACAGAAAGGAACATATGTTTTGAGAAATGTGTAATTATGGAAAAAGTTGCACAATTATGTTTTATATGATTAATATGTGGAAGGATGCGCCATAACAATGTACTGATTCCTAAGTTACAGCAAATTAAAAGAGAAAAGAAAAAAAAAGGCATAGAACCAGGCATGAGTTTTGGGCTTGCACTAAATCCTAGCTCCAACTTAAGAATAATTAGTTCTTAGATCATGACCCTGCTTGATGCTTACCTACATGAAATGATCACTGAAGATCGGGTACTACAGCAAAGTGTGGTGAAGAAACCAGATAGTGTCCGGTTAGCAATCAAAATAGTGTCTGGTTTCTTAAAGGCTTGTCTTCAAACAAGCCTAAGCAAGGAGTCAACTAAATCCACAAGGCAAAAGCACACCAGGATGTGTAATCCAGAAATGACAATTACAAACTTTCAATATGGTGGAGAGAAAAGCATCAGAGCAAAAATTATGAACAGCCACCTATGAGGGACGATGGAAGCCTAATACCCATCTGCAGAGTATTTAACCAGGCCAAGCCATAGGCCAGATTCTGAAATAGCCTTTCTAACAGGGAGAGACCATTATAATCTTGATTATTCTGGACTGACCTTGATGCTTGGCCAGCTGACCACCCTGTAGACTGAATCTGAACAGGTTCCCCAGAATCACCTTACCAGTACAAGTATCCCTCACCGGTTCCATGACAGAATTTCGCCCCCCTCGCTTTTGGAATGCTGCTAAGGTTCTGTCCCTTCTTGCACATTATTTGTTTCTCTTTTTAAATTGGGGGTTCGTACAACTCTTATCACAATCCATCCATCCATCCATCCATCCATCCATCCATCCATCCATCCATCCATCCATTGTGTCAAGCACACTTGTACATCGGTTGCCATCATCATTCTCAAAACATTTGCTTTCTACTTGAGTCCTTGGTATCAACTCCTCATTTCCCCCTCCCTCCCCTTAACCCTTCCCTTATGAGCCTTTGATAATTTATAAATTATCATTTTGTCATATCTTACACTGTTCTATGTCTCCCCTCACCCACTTTTCTGTTTTCTATCCCCCAGGGAGGAGGTTATATTTAGAACCTTGTAATCAGTGCCCCCTTTCTATTCCACCCTCCCTCCACCCTCCTAGTATCGCCCTTCTCAGCACTGGTTCTGAAGGGATCATCCATCCTGAATTCCCTGTGTTTCTAGTTCCTATCTAGCTAGATTTGTCAGGTAGAATTGGGATCATGATAGTGGAGGTCGGGGTGGGAAGAGGAAACACTGAAGAACTAGAGGGAAGTTGTATGCCTAACCTCTGCTACACTGCAACCTGACTGGCTTATCTGCCCCCTGAGACTCTTCTGTAAGGGGATGTCCAGTTCTTATGCATTATTTGTATCTTTGTCTGTATATCCTTACCACCTTAGCACAGTTTTGTTTTTCATTGCTTTTATTTGCTTATGGCCTCCCAGCTGTGAAGCACAGGAGGAATAGATGCATAGTGAGAATAACTAACACAAGGGTCTATATGGGATACAGGGATGGGAAAAGTAAGGGGATATTGGGGGGTTATGTGGTGAAGATAAGGAGGGGGAAGGGAGTACTAGAATGGATTTTGACTGCATAACTCAACTAGGAGGAGATTTAATCATGGGAGGGGGGATGTTCTAAAAATACTGATGTGGGGCTGAGCCCCGGTGGTGTAGTGGTTGTGTGCGGGTCTGCAGCCCACTGGGATAGAGGTTCAAATCCAGCAGCAGCTCTATAGCAGCAAAGACTGGGTCTCCTACGCTCACCACCAGAGGGCAGAGATGCCCCCCCCCACAAGAAATACAGATAGCAAGGAAGAGCAATGTCAAGAATGAATATGTGGTGAATATAAATGAATATTGGTGTATAAAGCAACATTGCATTAGTAGTGTGTGGTGGGTCATGTGTTGTGTTTAATTAAAGATAAATATAATTACCTTGACCTAAGGTCTTTGTATTGGTGAAGATTCAAAAATATTAATTTACATTAAGCTATAATAAGTCAGCATCGCCCATCTGTCTCATTAAGATGCTGGAAGGTACAGCACTGGTATTTCAAATAGTGTCACCCATGAGGGTCAGGATTCTGAGAAACTCCCAGACTAAACCAGATGAGAAAGAAAGCCTTGTGGTTTACTACAGAAACTTAGCCAATGAAAACTCCAAGGGTCACAGTAGAATTGTGTGATATAATGCTGGAAGATGAGCTCCCAAGGTCATAAGGCATTCAAAATATGTAGTAATACAAAAATGAACTTGAGCATACCAGTGTTTGTGAAGATAGCATAGGACTAGGCAATATTAGTTACACTGAGTCATCACAAGCCCAGCTAATGCACTAGTACTTAACAACATAATCAATAGAAAGACCAGGTAGTTGTACAAAAATCAGTCTTACATGAAAAATGTTGGATGGGCACAGAACATCACCTTCTCACCTATTTTGTGAACATCACCTGTCACCACAGCTGGGTCCCCTCTTGTTACCTCAGGACAACTCAGCTCTGCTGCAACCTGGAAGGGAAAGTCACCACTCTACCGAAGACAAGGTGGCCCAAGCATTCCTCTCTCCCCATCACTGAACTCCCCTCCTTCTGCTGCCTTCACTATAATTTACAGATGCATGTCTAAGCTCATCCCGTCAATTAACCCAAAATGACCTTGGCGATCTTGTTGAGAGAAGGAGCTCTTTGTCTGTTGGTGGGAGGACTTGGGTACCCTGGGTGTGTGTGCATACTGTCCACTGAGTCCATTGGGTCCCTCACCCAAGCATCCCTGAGCTCTCCATGGATTGCCCTGTCCTCTTCCACTTCTAGTCTCTAGGAGAATTGACAATCCAGAACTTCCTCAAGTCCATGAGGGCCAGACGTGGCCTCTGCCCTTGACCTCAAATTATAGCTGTCACTGGCCACTTACCCACTAGCCCCATCCATATCTAAGTAGTCTACCTGTGCCAGCCTGAAGCTTAAGAGACTGCTTTGGTTCCAGGGAGCGGATGTAGTTGCCTACAAACCCTGGGAACCCCAATGCTCCTCAGTTCACCTAGTATGTCCCCACTCATCCCTGGGGCCTCTTACATACCAGATCCTGGCTACTCTTGGACCCCTAAGGTGGGATTACCTCCAGGACACCAGCTACTACTGGCCTCAGCATTCAGAACCTGCAGGGCAGTGCCTTGTTTTGCAGACCTCTCCCTCTCCCACTCTGTCTGGCACCTCAACAGCTTGGGGACATAGGAGATGATGTCCCCTCTCTCCTCCCAACTGGTGAAATACTATGAAATATGAGGTTCCATGTGCACAGGGCTGAAAATAGGGCAAGTTATAGAAAGATAGGAAAGTAAATAGGTAAGTAGGTGGCTGGGAAGCTGGATGGATGGATGGATGGATGGATGGATGGATGGGTGGGTAGGTGGCTGGATGACAGACATTCATCTCTGCAGTTCCTGAAGTTGGGCTACTTTAGCTGGTATCTATCTGGATCTACTTATGGTAGCCTCACAAATTTGCTACTTGACATCGTAGGAAGCAAGCAAACAACCCCAAACTACTGCTGTCAAGCTGATTTTGGCTCATGGACACCATTAGAGTCCTGATTAGCCCAGCACACAGGACAGTTTATCCTCATCCAATCTCCATTTACATCTCTAATTTGTTTTTTTTTTTATCCTTTGAATTTTTCTCCAGCTAGACCAAACTATTCACCATTCCTGAGAAGTGTATAGGCCTTTAGACATACTTTCACTATCTTTGTCTTTTTGATTTCTATTTGACCTCATATCTCTGCTACAACTTCCTAGAGTGACTATTTTCCTTTAAAAATTTGATCTTTTCAGGCTGACCCCCGGTGGTGTAAGTGGTTGAGTGGGGGACTGCGGCCCGCAGGCTTGACTGTTTAAATCCAGCGGCGGCTCTCAGGAGCAGCACTGGGTAGCACCCACGACCACCAGAGGCAGTGATGCCCTACCCCCCCCACCAAATTAATCATTTCATTGGGAGCTCTTAAGTTACAACTTTCAATAGTTTAATCATAACAAGAAGTATTGTACAAATGTTACCACAATCAGTTTCAAAACAGCTTCTTTCTTCTTGAACTCCTTGATATCAGCACCCCTTTATCCACTCCCTCTCCCATCCTACCCTCCAGAAACCCTTAATTATTTATTTTCCCCCTATTATAGGTCCCTCTGCATATCTTGCATCTAATGTATTCTTTCGCATATAATTCTGTTATTTGATCCCACCGAATAGGGCTATACAATGCTATACAATTCCTATTCCCCCCTTTCTCCCCCTTTCGTCCCATACCCCCAGGGAACCATTATACCTGTTACTGCTTCTGAAGGGCTATCTACCTTGGCTTTCATATACCGAAATATCTTAAATATACTAAGAAACATATGCAAATCTAACATGATTTATGAGTTAAAACAAAAGTTATAGCAGTAAGAGGAGGAAACATTAAAGATCTAGAGGATCGTTATGTGGTTCCTCAGTGCTATACTACACCCTTGATTTATCATACCTTTGGTATGGCCCTTTTGAGGGACTATCCAATTATCTTGCAGGAGGGTTTTGGGTCTCCACTATCCCCATGCCCCTTCACATTGATTTGGTAGCTTGAGTTAGAACTTTCGATACCTTTTCCCATCGACACTTCATGATCACACAGGCCAATGTGCTTCTTTCATGTGGACTTTATTGCTTCTCTGTTAGATGACTACAAGCCTTTAAGACCCCAGATGCTATATCTTTTAATAGCTGGGTACCATCAGCGTTCTTCACCACATTTGCTTATGCCCCCATTTTGTCTCTAGGAATTAGATCAAGAAGATGAGTATCATACAATGCCACATAATTAGAACAAACTGTTCTTGAACTAGAGGTAAGTTTTAAGTAGAAGCCCAAAGTACATCTGCTAGGAAATAGTTTCTGTTTTCATGGTAAAACTAGTTTCTGAACTCCTCTTCTGTATTCATAGTGTGCAAGCTGGGCTGCCCTTTATCATGCCACTTGTCTTAGGCTGGATTCTCTAGACAAGCAAAACCTGTGACGCTTGTATATGGATAGAAATTTATATCAAGAAAATAACTCACACAGTTGTAGTATCGGGCAAGTCCAAGTCCAGGCAGGTTGTAAGTGTGTGGGTAAGAGGTTAGGCTGGGGACTTCGTCTGACACATATAACTGTGAATGCAGATTAACCCAAATCTGCAGCAAGGTGATAGGTTGGTGTTGACAGAGATGAATGAATCCACGGTTGGTTAGTCAGATAGCAGGCCACTGATGACTCCCAGGAAGAGCAAACAATATGGCAGACTATTGATTCAAGTCCAAAGAACTAGAGGTCAGTGAACCCTATGAGGTAAAATAAATAAAAACTATGGTAGTAAGAGGATGAGTTATTAAAGATCTACAGGATAGTTATGTGGGTCTGATCTGAAACAAAGCAAATGCTCAGATAACATCCTCTTGCAAGTAGGCCACACCACCAAAGCAACTTTGTTTCAAGTAATTGCATCAGAGCTGTGACCTGAGTAAGGTTGCTAAATCCCACTTTAATGCACCAACTGATTGGTTGTTCATAGCAGATCCCATTTTGGAGCTGATCATATTGTGTTAGGAGTTACTGGGTCCTAACTGACAAACCACTGAAAATCCTGGATTAATGAAGTTGCCACAAAACCTCTAACAACAGTGGTCATAGTAGTGTCTGGAGTAAAAAACATGACTTCTGATGAACTACAGTTTTTTTTTTGAAGCTCCTTTCTTAGAGTCTTGGTTTTCTTGTATGAAAAATGGGAATAATAATACTGTTTTTAAAAATAATACTATCCCCATCCACAATGTCACTGTGAGAATTAGATGATATTACATATAATAAACTCTTAAAATAGTGCTCAATATTACATAGATTTAGGAATTTGTTAGCTACATACTGGTTTTTCATTGGATGGCTAGCCAAAAGTTCAGTAGTTGAAAACTACCAGGTGCTCCGTCAGAGAGAGACAAGGCTTTCTACTCCCATCAAGAGTTACCGTCTCAGAAATCATCTGGGGAAGGTCTACCCTGTCCCAGAGGGTCACTGTGTATCTGTGTTAGTTTCTTAAAAATCCTCATCACTTCTGAGCTTTGTTATGATCATTAAGAGACAACACGTACAAAGATGTAAAGTCATTAACCCATTACCTATCACTTAAAAACTCAGTTAATGCCAAGTGGATTTATGGTGACCCTGTTGGTGTCAGGGTAAAATGTCCTCCACATGGTTTTCAATAGCTGACTTTTCAGAAGTAGATTTCATGCCTTCCCCCCCACCTAACACACTGCCAATCTTTGCATTGTGAGTTGAGCCAGGTTGCTATACGAAGGCCTCTAAGACAACCTGTCTAATGAAAATTAAGTGGCAGAAGCAAATAGATGTGTGTTTAAGGGATTTATTCTGGCATTAATTATGACAGTAAACATTTAGAGACCACCTAGTTGAAAAGATAATCAAGTGAAGGCTTGGACAATGCAGGGTAGACAAGAGCACATCACAAACTACACGGATGGTATCATTGCTAACATGTTAAGGATGTCTGAAGATTTCTATTGGAAGAGAAATTAAAAGAAAGAAAAAAAACAAGAGAAAGCAAGAAAGGAGAATTAGCTTAAGTTCCATATGGTTATAGATTACCTTGACCGAGAGCTTGACACCCGGTAAGCACTCAAAGAGTCTTTGTCAAATGAATCTTTATATGATGTATTAGAATAGTGGAACTATGAAAGAATTATTTTACAAATTTTTACTTCACTTAAAAATATTTCATAATTTCATATATATTAAATTGGATTTTTTGTTGTACATGTCTACAAATTAATACATGCAGAGATACATGTGACCATATTCACCAGGATAACAGTCAGGACGCAGAACAGTTTCACCACTCCTGCTCTCCTCAAACAGAACAGAACAAACTAACCACACCCTCCCCTCCCCGCATGCTATCCCTGTGGAGTCACGGACTCCAGTCATATATAATCCCTGGTAACCACTGATTTGCATTCCATCATATAATTTTGTCTTTTCAAAAATATCAAAGTCAGAAACTTCAAGTAACCTTTTGAGGTTTGCGTCTCTTCCTGATAATGTCCCCAAGAGTCATCCAATTTGTGTAAGCAAGGTGCTATGTATGTTTTTACATTTCTGGAATAAAGACCTGGGAGTAGGTTTGTTGGGCCATGTGGCAGATGTATGTTTAACTTTATAGAAACTTCCAAATTAGCTCTCATGTTTCACCCCGACTAGCAAAGACCCAGGGACTCCCCATCCTTGCCAGCTTTTTGATATTGCCACTGTTTTTCTCTCAGCTACCCTACTCGGCTGGCAACGATTTCTCCTTGCAGTTTCGTGCCAGAGATGACAAACATCTCTGAGCGTGCTTGTTTGCCACCTACTTAGCCTCTTTGGTCTGTTCAAGTCTTTCATTCACCTTGTAAGTGGACGGTTTATTCTCTTACAGCTGTCTCGAGAATTCTTTGTATATTCTTCATGCTAGTTCTTTGTCAGGTATGTGATTTGCCAATGTTTTTTTTCCCCAGCCAATAGCTTGTCTTTTCATTTTCTGGACAGTGTCTCGGGCAAATGGAAAGCTTTTCATTTTGATTAGGCTCAATGTAGTAATTTTAGCCTTTATAAATTATGCTCTGATGCCAATGTATGAATGCTCTCTCTGAGCACTCAAGGACATGAAGATTTCCCCTATGTTTTCTTCCAAACATTTTATAGCTTCACACACCCCATTTAGATAGATTGTCTATTCTCATATAAATCATAAGATTTCAGTCAAGGGTCATTATTACAATACTGGTTTCTAAAAGATGAACCTTTCTTCATTGAACTACATTTGCACTTTTGTTAAAAATCAATTTGCCATATTTTTTGTCTATTTCTGTTCTCTCTATTCTGTGTCATTGATTATACGTTTATCACATTGCCAATACAATACAGCTAAAAATATCATATATTTACAATAAGCCTTTTAAGAATACTGTTTTGGAAGTTACTGAATATGTCTATTCCAGTTATGCATTCTAGTACTGGGAAATAGCTACAAGACCTTTTTTTAAAGCATGAGCATTATTCGTGTGAATTTAATTTAATAACAAACAAATAGGGCATGCATGCTGGTGGTTTTCTTCAATCTGGAACATGCACACCCATCCAAAAAAAAAAAAAAGACTCTCACTACAACTTTGTTAAGAATAGGTAAGTGAAAGTCTGAAACCCTGTACCTGTGAATGAGTCTCTGTTTAGAAACAGAGTTTTTCTTGTGCTATCCAATCATCATACCAAACAACCCTAGTGATGCAGTTGCTAACTGTTCAGCTGCCAACCAAAAGATTGGAAGTTCTAACTCACCAGCCTCATCAAGGGAGAAAGATGTGGTCATCTGTTTCCCTAAATATTACGACCTTGGAAATCCTATGAGACAGTTCCACAATCATCTAGCAAGAGATCTGGCTGGGGATACAAAACTAGGTTGGCTTCTACTCCTCCTCCTTTATGGGTGGTGTCTTTTTGTTATGTTTTGTTTTTCTTTTTTTTAATTAAAAATTATTTTATTGGGGGCTCGTACATTGCTTTTCACAATACATAAATAAATATACTGTGCCAATCACCTTCGCACGTCTGCTGCTATCATTCTCGAGATATCTGCTTTTCCACTTGAGCCCTTGATATCAGCTTCCCATCCTTTCCCCTCTTCTCCTGCTTTCCCTTCCCCATCAATTCTCAATACTTTATAAATTATTATTGTTCTGTCATATTTTATAATACCCGACCTCTCCCCCAGCCCATTCCTTTGGTGTCTGTCCTCCAGATAGGAGGCTATGTGTATATCCATGTAATTGGTTCTGTCTCTCTACCCCACCTTTTCTCCAACCATCCAATCTCACCACTGGCCCTAAGGGGCTCATCTGTCCTGGGTTCCTCATATCTCCAGCTCCGCTCTCTACCAGTGTACCTTCTCCAGTCCAGCTGGATTTGTAAGGTCGAGTTGGGACCATGATATTTGGTGTTGGTGGGCGGGGGGGGCGGGGGAGTAAGCCTTCAGGAACTAGAGGAAAGTTGTATGCATCATCACTGCCTCGGTGTACCTTGACTAGTCTGTCTCCTCCCCATGACTCCCCTGTAAGGGGGTGACCAATTATCCACCAGTGGGCCTTAGGTTCTCACCCTGCTCTCCCCCTCATTCATAATGATGTGATTCTTATCCTTTGGTGCTCGATACCTGCTCCCTTTGGCCCCTCTTGATCACACATGCTGGCGTGCTTCTTCCATGTGGGTTTTGCTGCTTCTGTGCTGAACGGCGACTTGTTTATCTTCATGTATTTGAGACTCCATACACTTAATTATTTGGTAGCTGGGCACCTTCTGTTTCTTCCACTTTGTTTGCCTCTGTATCCATTTGTCTGCTACAGGACCTTTTGCAGGGAACCTTGAGCTAAAAATCCATTGGTGTCTTGGACTTCATAACTTGCTTCTCTGACTGGTGAACTGATATAAATGTTTGGGTCTCCTGCAGTTAGTATCAATGCAAAGCAAGCTTCTAGTAATCCTCCCAAGTTATGGCTATTTCCTTTTCCCTAATGTACAGTTGCCTGGCTAAAAGTATTGTAGATCCTCTAGGGAAAGGCTAGGAGAAAGGCCAACAACACACATTTTTAGCAGGGTAGTAAGGTCCTAAAGGAGAACAGACATATTCAGTACCTGACAGAACCCCCACCTAAGTTCCTTGATCTGTGGTGTGAGGATCATTATG
This sequence comes from Nesogale talazaci, assembly GCA_004026705.1. Taxonomy (NCBI): domain Eukaryota; kingdom Metazoa; phylum Chordata; class Mammalia; order Afrosoricida; family Tenrecidae; genus Nesogale; species Nesogale talazaci. Next base: position 65,124 of record PVJH01003511.1, read on the forward strand.
GTAGGGAAGACCAAAAGGAAACTACCAGACTCACTTATACTTAGGACAATAGCAAACCAAAGAAATATTGCATTCTATGAAGGATTGAGAGATTAATACTATCGAGGGCTTGAAGGACATAGGTGTGGTGATTCCCACCACATCTTTATTAAACTTGTCTATTTGGTCTGAGGAGAAAACAGACAGATCTTGGAGAATAACATTGGACTATATTAATCCAATATAGTGGTGAGTCTAGCTGTAGCTGCTGGTCCAGATGTGGATTCCTTGTTTGAACAAGTGAACGTACCTTCTAGAACCTATTATTCAGCTTTTGATCTAGAAACACGGTTTTTTTTTCCTAGCTAGAAGGGCCAGCAATATACTGTCCTTTTCAAGAGTATAGCCATTCTCCAGTCTGATGTAATAATTTAGTCCCCAGGGAGCTGATTACCTTTGTAATTCTTCCACAAGCTACCACATTGGACCATTACATTGATGACATTACACTGATTGGACCTAACGAGCAAAAGGGAATAAGTGCTCTCGCTTTGGATAAGACCTTTATGTATCAAAAGTTCTGGGGCCCTTTACCTCAGTGACATTTTTTGAGATTCAGTAAGGTAAGTATGTTGAAGTATCCTTTTCAGGTGAGGGCTAAGTTACTGTACCTGTTCACACTTCAACTAATAAATAAATAAATAAGACAATAAGAAAGATGAGAAAAATGAATGTTTTCTAAATAATGGTACTGGTGAAAAAGGGCTGCACAATGTATTGCTAGAAGAATAAGCAAATCTGATTTGAAAGCGATACAGTCAGACTGCTCTTTGAAAGTAGTGATGTCAAGACTTCATCTCACATACTTTAGATATGTTACCTTAAAGGATCAGTTCCTAGCGAAGGATACCATGCTTGGTATAGAAAAGAGAGTCAGCAATGGAGAAGCACATCAAGGACATGAGTTGGTACAGTGGCTCCAGCAATGGCCTCAAACTGAAAAGCACCTGTGAGGATGACACAGGACCAGGCGGTGTGTCATTCCCTTATGTAAAAGTTGACAGTGAGTTGGAATCCATTCAAAGGCACCTGAAACAACAATAACACGACTAAAAAGTAGCAGCTGCTTAGTTAGCCTCTCTGGATTTTGGAAATATTCCTCATTTGGGTGTGCTACTTTATCTCATTTCATGAGTGATCTAAAAAGCTGCTGGTTTCCCGAGGGTAAATGAAGGGGGAGGAAGAGAGAATGGAGCACATCCTGGCCCACCAAACCTTGAGGCCAATATCCCCACTCAGAAAAACCAATGTCCAGAGATCACCATGTGGCCAGCCCCACTATGAAATACGGCATCCCTTACTGACCCAAGACCCTCTGGGAACAACACTGGAGATGCAAGCAGAGAGACAGCAGGGGGAGAAGAGCATGGAGTTCCTCAGGGAGTGCTAAGGAAATACTTTGCAGCCAGGGTGTGGCACCCCATCGGACTCAACTGGGGGACATTCCTGGAGGTCAAAGAATATATCCTGAATTATGTATAGGTTTTTCTTTTGTTATTGTTATTTTTATTTTTTACATCTATATATATTTTGGACATTGTTGCTTTTTCCCTTCATCTTGTGAAGTCTTTTTTTTATCTCTGCAAGTCTAGCTAGATAAAATAGGCTGGATGAACAGTCTGGAAGAGAAAGCAATGGGCCTGATGGTTCTGGGGGGTGGGGATGTGCGGGAAAGGAAGTGGTGTCCCACCCAGGAAAAGGGAACAATAAGAGATTCAAAATCAGTGGCAAGTTGGGTGTGAGAGGTCTAGACAGGGATTGATCAAGAGTAATGTAACTGAGAGAAATTACCGAAATTCAAATGAAGGCTGAGCATGATAGTGGGACAAGAGGAAAGTAAAAGGAAATAAAGAAAAGAAATAGGAGACAAAGGGCATCTATAGAGGTCTATATATAGCCATATATAGTGGGAAATATATTATAATGGGAAAATAGATCTACATGCATATAATTATAGAGTTAGTCTTAAGACAGCAGATAGACATTCGGCCTTCACTCAAGTAATTCCTCAATGCAAGAACACTTTGTTCTATTAAATTGGCATTCCATGATGCTCACCTTTCTGACACAATCGCTAAAGACAAATGTGTGCATAAGCAAGTGGGGTGAAGAAAGCTGATGGTGCCCAGCTATCAAAAGATATAGCATCTGGAACTTTAAAGTCTTAAAGGTAAACAATCAGCCATCTAGCTCAGAAGCAAAAAAATCCATATGGAAGAAGTACACCAACTTGTGGGACCATGAGGTGTCGAAGGGATCAGGTATCAGGTATCAAAGAACTAAAATTATATCATTGTAAGTGAGGGGGGTAAAGATTGGGAATGCAAAACCCCTCTGTAGGTGAAGTGACATTCTCCTACAGAAGGGTCTTGAGGAGGAGACGAGCCAGTCAGGGTGCAGTATAGCGATGATACATATAACTTTCCTTCAGTTCTTAGATGCTTCCTTCCCCCCACTCCATCCCACTATGACGATCCCAATTCTACCTTAGAAATCCGGTTAGACCAGAGGATGCACACTGGTACAGATAGGAATGGGAAACAGGGGAATCCAGGGCAGATGATCCTTTTAGGACCAGTGGTAAGAGTGGTGATGCTGGTAGCATGGAGGAAAGGTGGAATAGAAAAGGGGGAAGGTGGAACCAATTAAAAGGATCTACATATAACCTTCTCTTTGGGGTATGAGCAACAGGGAATTAGGTGAAGGGAGACATTGGACAATGTATGACATGACAGAATAATAATAATTTATAAATTATCAAGGGTTCGTGAGGAAGGGGGGAGAGGGAAAGGAGGGGAATATGAGGAGCTAATGCCAAGGGCTTAAGTAGAAAACAAATGTTTTGAGAATGATGAGGGCAACAAATGGGCTTGACATACAATGCATGGAGGTGTGGAGTGTGGTAAGAGTTGTATGCACTGTGGTGGAAAGTTCCAATCCCAAATAAAGTCATGGCCTGTCAAAAAAAACAGTTGTTTGACCTCCCAATAAAATAATTTTTTAATGGAAAAGATTATAAATAGTTCAAGGTCTGTTTGTTGGCCTTTACGAGTGTTTTCTTGTTGAGTTTGATGAGGTGCCACACTGGCTCCCCAGTCTATTTTGGCATTCTTCTGGGGTTCCATCTCTCTGCTCTCCTGCTGCTCTGCTGTATACCCTCAGTGCCTCGCTCCAGGAGGCTACAGATGCAGGCTGGAAGTGAGAACGCATGTAGTAGGAATAAGAACAAGGGATATTCAGACCACTTTCTCATGTAGCTCACTTCAGTACCTGCATGAGCCCAGTCTTATCTATATTGCATATTATTTGATTATGCAATGCTGCTGTGTACAGTAGCCAACATTATGGCAACACCCAGTTCATGATGGGCATCTCAAATTGAATGATGCCTTGGTAGCCCATGGTTAAGTGTTCAGTCTCTACTACTGCCCAATAACACGTGAAAAGCTTTATCAAATGAGAATAGTGACCTGCAGAAGAGGGCAGAGCTTTTCTCCCAAATCCCAAGAGTGATTCACTTGTAGGGTCTTGAAAAGATTCAAAGCAGAACCTTTGTCTGCTACTGATACTTTAAACACCATTCAATCTCTTAAACCTATGACCCGAATGGCTGAGCATCTTGTATGGCCATCTGGACTTGCTTAAGAGCGTTCCTTTGTCCCAAGCTCCACTGAAACCAATAGCTGCTTTTTCAAAAAATAAAACCCTTAAAAAATCTTTATCAGTGTATACTTCATGTACGTCTTATTAAGACTTGTGCAATCACCACCACAACCAATTTCAGAACATTTTCTTCTAATATTATTCTTGTTACTTGTTATTTGTCTCTCCATTTTCACCTCAACTCTGGATCAGCTTTCTTCATTATGCAGACATGTATATTTGCAAATATATTTATATATGATGATGGGTAAATAAATCTATGTGCATATGCTTATATGTCCAGTATTAAGATAGCAGATGGACATTGGGCCTTCGATCAAGTTCTTCCTTAATGCAAGAACACTTTGTTCTATTAAATTGGAAATCCATGATGTTTACCTTACCCACATGATTGCCAAGGACTCATGTGTACATAAGCAAAGGTGATGAAGAAAGCTGATGGTGCCAACCTATCAAAAGATATAGCATCTGGAGTTTTAAAGGCTTGAAGTTAAACAAGTGGCCATTTAGCACAGAAGCAACAAAGCCCACGTGGAAGAAGCACACCAGCCTGTGTGGACATGAGGTATCCTAGGGATCAGGTATCAGACATCAAAGAACATATATTATGTGCCCAATTGCTAAAAACAAATGTGTGCATAAGCAAATGTGATGAAGATTTTCCATTTTTGTCAATGGCTTTCTTTTTGGCATTGTTCTTTGGTTTTTGGTTGTTGTTATTTTCTGTTGGTTTTGACTTCCTTTGTTGTTTTGTTCGGCTTTGCCTAATTTTTGCACTTATTAATGTATCTGCATGTTTGTCTAGATAAGATAGGTGAAATAAATAATCTGGAGATGAAGAGAATAGGATCAATGTTTCTGGGGGGATATGGGAGAAGGGGAGGTGAGAAAAAGGAAGGGGTCAGGGACCTACCCAGGGACAAGGGAACAACAAGTGAACTATAATCAATGGAAAGAGCGTCATAGGATGTCTCGTGGGGCTTAATCAAGGGCAACGTGGCAGTGAAGAATTGCTAAACTTGAATGAAGTTCGAACATGTTGGTGGGACTAGAGGAAAGTAAAAGGAAATAGAGGAAAGAACCATAAGACAAAGAGCATTTATAAAGGCCTAAATACAGGCATATACATATGTAAATACATATATAATAAGGGGAATAGAACCATGTACTCATATCTATATGTTAAGAATTAAGATTGCAGGGGTGTTGACTTGGCCCTGCCATACTTTTCTACTCTGAGTAAAACAGATCTTGAGAAGAATTATATTATGTTTAAAACCACAGAACTGCTACCATGGCATTTGGAAGAAAGATTCAATCTTCTGTCACACACCCTTTCAAACAAGATCAAAGATCTCTCCAGTGACGCCGCTGCCGCCTTGCTCCAGAGCCACCGCACACCCTGTGGCTGAGGCCAGCCGCTGCAGCCGTAGGACCGGGCGGCGGGTTTCTGGTGGCCGCTCGCGGGAAGCCCGGACTGCAGCAAGATGAGGGGGACGGCGGCCTGGTGGCCAGAGCGCGGCTTCCACCCAGGACAAACCACTCGCTTCCCAGCGGGCGCCGGCTGGCGGGGCAGCTGCGCACTCAGAGGGCTTTGGCCTTGTGGATTTTTTAGTGTCATCATCATAACATTATTTATTTAAATGTAGTTATTTTGGTATTTAATTTTTTTTAAAGAGAGGGGAAAAAAAGCAGCCCTGTATTTTCCTGATGGAATGAAACAGTTCGATATGGTATACTTAGGTGACTTAAGAACATTTGTTAATTTACCTAAAGACCAAATATGATCAGTGTGTTCCAAAAAAAAAAAAAAAAAGAATTAAGATTGGAGATGGATATTGAGCCTTGACTCACATATTCCCTTAACACAAGAACACTTTGTTCTAACAATCTGGCATTCTGTGTTGCTCACCTTTCTGATATAATTGCTGAAAACAAAATGGGTGCATAAGCAAATGTGATGAAGAAAGTTGACGGTGCCCGACTATAATAAGTTATAGCATCTGGGGTCTTAAAGGCATCAAGATAAACAAGTGGCCATCTAGTTCAGAAGTAATAAAGCCCACATGAAAGAAACACACCAGTCTGTGTGATCATGAGATGTTGATGGGATCAGTTATCCGGCATCTAGGACCCAGAACAAAACCAAGGTGAATGGGGGCCATGGAGTGGAGACTCAATGCCCATCTGTAGACAACTGGACATCCCCTCACAGAGAGCTCACAGGGAAGAGATGAGCAACTCGGGGTGCAGTATAGCACTGATGAAACACACAACTTTCCTCTAGTTCTTTGGTGCTTCCTTCACCCCACAATCAAGACCTCAATTCTACCTTACAAATCGGGTTAGACCAGAGCATGCACATTTCTCCAGATAAGAGCCTGTAACACAAGGAATCCAGGATAGATAAATCCCTCAGGACCAACAATGAAGTATAGATACCAGAAGGATTAGGGAGTAGGGGAGGGAGGGGAATTGCTCGCAAGGATCAATATATAACCCCCACCCAGGGGAATGACTAATGGAAAAGTGGGTGAGGGATGATGGAGGACGATGATGTAAGATATGGATGATATAACTTATCAAGGGTTTGTAAGGGAGGGCAGGTAGGGGAGAGAGGGAGAAGAAATGGGGAGCGGAATCGGGCTCAAGTGGGAAGAGAGTTGAGTTGAGTTGAGTCTATTGCTTTTCCTTACTCCAGTTTCATTTGTTTCTGCTGTAATTATTATTTCCTTTCTTTTGGTGGCCATAGTCTTACTTTGTGGCTGTTCTTCTAATTGAGATGTTGAATTAAGGTGTTTATTTTTGTCTTGTTCTTATGTGCACGTTTATTGCTGTAAATTGGCTTCTAAGCACTGCTTTACTGTATCCCCATGCAGTCTTTTCATTTTCATTTGATTCAAGGAGTTATTTATACTTTATTTCTTTCATTATTCAATCATTTTTGAGCAGCCTTATTCAATATTTATGTATTTGATTTTGTCCCCTCTTGATGTATCTATTGATGGCTTCTAATTTCTTTTTTGTGGCATCACTGCCCTGGTGGGAGTAGGAAGCCCAGCCTTGCTCCTGGAGAGCTGCTGCTGGATTTGAACAGTCAGCCCTGTGGGCCACAGTCTCGCACACAACCACTACGTCACTGGAGCTCAGCCGATGGCTTTTAATTTTATGGTATTGTGATCTGAAAAGGTAGTTTGTAATATCACAATATTTTAAAACTTATTTGAAATGACCTTGTTGCTGAATGTGTGGTTTATTCATGAAGAAAGTTTCATGTGTCCTAGAAAAGAATATGTACTGTGCTGTTGAGTGGAGTGCTGTGTGTGTGTATGAGACCAAGTTGGTTGATGGTGTTGTTTAGTTCTTCTATCTTTGTTGAGTTTCTTTCTAGTTCTTTTAGTCATGGAAAGTGATGTATTAAAGTCTCCAATTATTATTGTTGAGTTGTCAGTTTATCTCTTCATTTTGGCAAGAGTTTGATTTATGTATTATAAGGGTCATTCATTATATGCATAGGTATTATGGTTATGTCCTTTTGTTCATTGGACTATCTTATAATCCTATTATACTATATTTTGACTTAAAGTCTATTTTATCAGAAATTAACATGGCCATTTATGCTTTTTCAAAATTGATATTAGCTTGATATATTTTTCCATTATTTGGCTTTTCATCTATTCTTTTCTTTGTCTCTATGCAGTGTTTCTTACAGGCAGCATTTTGATGATTTCTGTGTTTGTATCTGACCTGCTACATTCTGTCTTTTGATTGTCCATTTAATCCATTATGTTAGATTTGTAATTTTGAAAAGTATGAATTCATTGCTGTATTTTTATGGTGTTTCTGTATTACACATATTTATCTAGGCTGTGTTCGTTTTTTTAATTTAATTTTTTGTGTATTTTATTTTATTTATTTGGACACTAGTAATTCTCTTTATATATTTATATATAGAGAGAAGGGTATATAAGATAAGAAATAAACAGTTAACTATCTATAAAGCAGTATAAATTGCTCAGTGCAACTCACTTGCATGAGACAGCTAGAATACTGGCAGTCCTTCAAGTCTCGAGGGCAGCCGAGTAGTCCTCTGTAGAGCAATTCAGGGTATCTGGTCACAGGAGGCAAACAGCAGAGCGGGTCATCAACAGTCAGCCAGATGACAGAGTTCAACAGTCCCCAGCTCAAGAGATGGATATCCCAGGAGCGTGGCGAAGTAGGGCTTGAAGGAACCTCAACTCACAGCGACACAGTCCACGATTAGGTGTCCCACTGGTAGTGTTGCTTGGAGGTCGAGGCACAGGACGAACAAGGCAGCCAGCCGGCTGGTCGAAGATCCGAAAGCAATAGAGCAAGGGCGAAGCTTGCCAAGCCTTTTCTATTTCCGCCCTTCAATTAAACACATGTGTTCATTGGCCATGTCGTCACAACAGACCTACCTATCGTCTTTGGCCATGTTGGCACCACAAGCCTACCTGTAACAGTGGATTTTTACTGTCATTTTTATCACTACTGTTTTAGTGTTTATTAAATCTTCAAACTTTTCTTTTTCTTTATTCTGGCGAGGTTTGTTCATTTTGAGTTTACACTGCAATTTAATACTTTGTCCCCAAATTTGAAATCTACTTGACTGTGAGGGAGAAAGAAGAGTCTTTCTACTGCAAGAGTTACAGTTTTGGAAACACACAGAGGCAGTTCTACCCTGTCCTGCGAGGTTGCTATGAATTTGAATCAGTTCAATGTCAGTGAGTGAATTCCATCACCTTTCTTGTGCCTTGGATATAGATGTCCTATCTGTCTCCCTGGCCATATTGTATTCCATTCCTTTATTTTTAATCTTCTTATATTTATTATAAGGAACCCTGGTGGCACAGTGGTTAATCAGTTGGCCACGAGCCAGAAAGTTGCCAGTTCAAACCCTTCAAACGCTCCTTAGGGAGATAAATGTGGCATTCTGCTTCCATAAATATTACAGCTTTGCTAGACCAGAGGATGCACACTGGTACAGATAGGAACCAGAAACATGGGAGTCCAGGACAGATGATCCCTTCAGGACCAGTGGTGAGAGCGGTGATACCAGGAGGGTGAAGGGGAGGTGGAGTAGAAAGGGGGAACTGAGTACAAGAATCTACATATAGCCTCCTCCCGGGGGTATGGACAACAGGGAAATGGGTGAAGGGAGACATCGGGCAGTGTACGATATGACAAAATAATAATAATTCATATATTATCAAGGGTTCATGAGGGACGGGAAAGTGGGAAGGGAGGAGAAATGTGATGAGCTAATACCAGGGGCTTAAGTAGAAAGAAAATGTTTTGAGAATGATAACGACAACAAATGTACAAATGTGATTTTCATACAATAGATGTATGTATTGATTGTGATAAGAATTTTATGAGCTTCTAATAAAATGATTAAAGAAGATTACAGCCCTGCAAACCCTATGAGCAGTTCTACTCTCTATAAGGTTGCTGTGAATCCGAATAAAATGAATGACAGTGGTTTTACAATTTAACTTTATGCATTATTTGTGTTTAAAATTAGCTTATTATTGACAGCATATATTTTAGTCATCTTTCCCCTCTACTTTTAGTATATCTGTTTGCATTGAAAGCCATAGTTCTATTTCAAGGTAAGTGTACTATTTCATTACTTGCTTTCTGGTTGTTCATTCTTTGTGTACCTGTGTGTGTACTTATTCTAATGCTTCTATTTTCCTGACTTCTTTGAGGTTCTTTTAATTTTTAAATGCTAATGTATCACGTTTTTTCTTGTGGCATACATATGCACACACAAAATGACAGCAATAAATTTATAAATATGCATAACAAAACACTTGAACATTTGTCACTCCATGATTTTTTTCACATGTACAATTAGTGACATTAATGGCACTATAGCTCTTTACATGTTTTTGCTTACCCTAGGAGTACAGTAGGCATGAGTAACTTTTCACAACTTCCTCGGGATCAATATTTTGCCACTTTATGTGGAATATAGAAACAATTACCACCATATTGGTTCCTTTATTCTCGCCCTTTTCTGCTGTAATCACCTTATTTGTATGTCCACATTCATTGAAAATCCCATCAGAAAATGTTATCCCTTTTAATTTTAACACTCAAACACATTTAAAGAACATAAGAGGAGATTCATATTATATTAAGCACCTCTTAAATTGATTTTCCAGCCTTGGGCTTTTCCCTATCACACAGGCCTTCCGTTTCTTTCTGCAGCCTCTCTCCTCTTGTGTCAGTAAACCTGCTTTTTCCTTGGCAGCAGATAGACCTTTCTCCTGGATCTTAGGAAACCTTCAGGGTCTTTGTCTTGGAGTTATTAAATGTGTAACTTTTGCTTGTGAATCAATCACAAGGCATGTCAAAGGGATTTTCTTTTTCCTTTGGAGACAGTGCTTACAACTGACTGTGTTTTCCTTAGTGGATGCTTGTACCTAAAAATCATATAGGTCTTAGGCAGGGGAGAGTGAAAAACAAACATTATGAGAACACCTCTGTCTCATATCTACAGATGTTGCTATTAATATTTCCTTGTTCAGCTCTGATGTAGTCTTTCTTGCCTTAGAAGCTCCCATCTCTTTTTACACACACATCCACATATCAGTCCATTTCTTTACAGAACAATACAGATGGGCTGTATCTTTACTCCTTGTCTGTTAGATGACACATTGTGTGTGAAGCACATGAGCCTTAGCTTGAGTGATCAAACAATTACACCAACCATTTTACTTTCGAAAGTGGAAGGGGCACCATTCAGCATGCCAAGAGTGTTGAGCCTCCCTAAGTACATCATAAACCACACTGCAGCGTGGGAGAAGGACCAGCAGTGATTTGAACTGCATCTGGGCGACAGTCTTTCCCTGGTGGATTTGAAGGGAGTGTAAAAGCAGTTCTCAAGGATGAAATAATCCAATCACTCAGAACATTGTTCCTGAGCTAAAGGAAGTTTGCTTGAGTACAAGTTCTTTTCATAGGCAAGACATCTCTGAAAAGAAGGTGATAGTATTCTTATATCAGAGTGAAGACAGAGGGGCTTAAAGAGTGACTGCGAAAAAACGGCCAAGATTTACCCAGCTAGCATTTGAAAAAACTAACATCAGGTCTTTGACCCCTCCGACTCCATATATCACCCTAGAGGCCAAATAATTCGCAGCACTGAATATAGCCTTTGGCGGCCCAAGGTGAGAATTCCAGATCCAGACCAAGGCCCTCTCTCAGCTGCCCCATCTTAGCTAACATGTAGGATCCCCGTGCAACGGTGAGAAGGGGAGCTTATGGTTTTGAACGACTTGCCTGGCACTGAGCTAAATGTTTTCCTTGTGTTCACATTTCACAGTGACCTCATCCTGAGGGACTACTAAAAATCACATGTGGCCAATGATGGACGTAGTATCAGGGGGCAGGCACTGGTACCCTTTGCCCTCGGCCACCGGTCAGAACCCGGTGTAAATTTTGAACAGTTCTGTTTGATAATTTTGCTCCAGAAGGCTTTAGGAAGTGGCCACTTCTCCTAACGAGTGTACCTCACCTCCCCCGTTTGGCGGAATGGCTCAAGGGTGGCTTGTGACTGCGTATGTATTAATTATTATTATTATTATTATTATTATTATTATTAGCCCGAATCCCTCCCACCCGCTCAGGCTATCCCCCACAATCTTGCAACCGTTTTGTCCTGAGCAGTGGTTGTGGCCATGCATGAGAAACAGCAGGTGGTGCCAGATGACAGATGGTGTGGGAGCCCGTTCCCCTGTGGGAGGGGGCGCGAGCGAGCGAGCGAGCGAGGGAGCAGGCAGGCAGCTGCCAGGAGCTCTTCTCCGCTCGCTTCGCGCTCGCTCGCGCCTCCTCTCAGAAGCTCCCAATCCAGACACACGCCAGGCGCTGTCCTTTCAGCACCACAAGCTCGGGCGAGGAGGGAGGACTCCGGGTCGTCCTCCTCCTCTGTAAATTGGCTTGAATCTGCTCTGACCCCCCTCCCCCACCCCAAGAGTATCACACAGTAAGTAGGCATTTGTTTTTTGTTATTTCCATTCCACTTCCAATATCCTCACCCCCGCAGACCCCCACCCCCACCCCACCCTCTTCATTCTCCGAGCAATTCCGTTTCATCTCAAAAGGTTTCATCGGCCCTATGGAAAAGAGAGAAATTCCGCTGTGCCTGCTTTTGCGGGGTGGGGTGGGAGCACTATCTGACTTCCACGGGAGCTGGAGAGGAATGCATGTGATTTGTTTATTTGGTTGGCAATCTTGCAGTATTAGGGCTGCTAACTTTCCGTGGAACCAGAAAAATATGGCCCCATGCTATTGAGGAAATGGAGACCTGCTGGGGCTGAATAACAGGACCAGGTCCAAGTCAACCGGTTGGGCCCCTTCTTCTTCTCTTCCCCCCCTTTTCTTTCTATTTGATATCACTCACACAATGTACATGTTATGTAAAAGGCGACTCTTGGAGACATTTAACAGAGGTATTGCTATTTTAGGGGGATGGCTCCTGGGGGGAAAAATCAATCTAATAAAACAACAAGGGGGGCGAGGTGAAATTTATCACACTGAAAGGTGACCCAGAATACTGTATTTTATTTTCCACTAAGAATAAGCTTGTCTCTGAGAGGACATGGCTACTTTAACTCCAGTGTCCTGGCTTTTTTTTTTTTTAAGCTTGCCATTTTGGCATCTATCTGAAATTTTCCTTGAGTTTCCAAAATTTGAGGTTTGTTGATCCTTGTGGGCAAGCGGTCAGTTTTGATGGTTAGAGAAGTTGTCCTGGACAATGGGAGTGCTGTCAGTAAGCTCCCACCAGAAGACGGATGACTGGCCTCAGTTGGAGAGGCCCCCCGAGTGGGGTTCTTTGGGCAGGCTGTTTTGTCTGACGACAGCCCTCTCTTTCCCCGCCTCACCGCCACCGCTCGCCTCAGGTCTGGGAAGAAAGGCGTAAGGATGGTGAAGCCGAACAGCAACCCCAGCGAGAAGGGAATCAAGCCGCCTTGCGTGGAGGATGGCTTCCAGACCGTCCCTCTCATCACGCCCCTGGAGGTTAACCACTTGCAGCTGCCGGCTCCAGAAAAGGTAAAACGAGCATCTTCCTCCCGAGCCCCACGACTTCCATACTCCCACCCCAGGAACATGAAACAGCCCGGCATTCTGCCCCCAAACCCTTTCTTTCCTTCATCTGCCAAATAGATTCCCTTTCTGGTAAAACCTAGTCGGTACTCTCAGAGATAGGACATCTCTCGTGATCAAATTGATGCTGTCTTTTTTTTCTTTGTTGTTATTATTGTAGACTTAGACATACACAGATCGAAAGCAAATCTTTCTTTCTTTCTTTCTTTCGAAGTTTTGTCATAGCTGACAAATGCCTAATGTGCTTCTCAATTGTGACAGAGATGATCCATCTTGCCTATTTGGGGGAGGTGTTTCAAAAATGTGCAGGTCTACATGGAGGACAGAGAATAGGCATCGGTCCCACAGCCCTGACTTTGTACCCACTGAGGCCCTGTGTTGAGGCCAGGAATTGATTATAAAAAGACAAATGGCAAAACCCTAACCAATATAACTCTTGCATTAGTGTAATGCCTTGTGGCAAAGATCAATCCCAGGATGGCAGAGGGGTGGGAACATAGGAGGGGAAGCAAATAAATTTGTCCAGGGGCTGGAGGGAGGGAGCAAGGTTTGCAGCGGGAACTGGGAGGACAGATTAGGTAAGCTGCAGAGAAGGATTGTGGAAGATGGGCACGTGACGGTGAGTGGAAACCTTCCAGGTGGACCATGGGAAGGAAGGGCACGTAAAGCAAAGAGCCTAGATAGGCAAAAGCACGGAGATGCGGAGACCATTTGGGGCACACAGCAGGTTGGAGTATGGAGTCTTTGGGGGAGGCGTGGCTGGAAATGAGTGACTGGCTGATGGAACATCTCCTGACAGGGGAGTGGTCTGTGAAGAATGGAGGTGGGCACTGCACAAAGGCAGAGGGGAGGTTTCTCCCACAGACACAGGTGGGGGATGCATTATTGTTTAAAATCCCTCTGGGGAAATTTGGGATTTTTATGATGTGAGCACTCGCACCCTGTCAGGAAGGGGCTCCGAGGCAAAGGATGGCGTTTCCTGGCAAGAGAGTGGGCATGCCACAGCCCCCTGTTTTCTTTTCTAATTGGCATCTCCAAGAGGGCATGGTGTGTCTGATCCAATTGGCTCCAGTCGATCAATAGAAGAGAAACCAAAGCTAGATGAAGGGTCCTGACTGATTGGCTGTGGATTGAGTCATCTGCTTTGAAAGTGCAGAGGTTGTCGATATGAGAACAGCCACGGGGGTGGCAGAAGTAACGACTGAGTCACCCTGGGAAACGACAAAGTCGCCAAAAATACATTTTGAAAGAACAATTAGCAGTCAAGAAACAGGAAGGGTAGGAGAAGGCACAGAATTGAGAACCAGCTCCATATGATAGCAGAGGTTCACTTTCTTCTCTCTGGACTGCACTTGAGAAGCACCCTGGGAGCTTCTGAAAACCCTGACCACCAGGCCACACCCAAGAGCATGGGGTCAGAATCTCTGGGGGTGAGAGCCAGGGATAACTATGTAGAGTCCAACTCGAGAGATACTTTGCCGGATGCCCACTCCCCTGGAGGGGGGGTGAGGGGTTATGCATTCAAATTTATAGGTGAAAAGGTGAGGGCTTCGAGAGCTTTGCTGGTTTATCTAAGCTCAAACAAGCAGGTGTCATTGCTGGACTTGGAACCCAGCTGTAAAGAGAAGAAATGCTCTTCAGATTTGGCAAAGCCTCCCAGACCTTCATGCTCCTGAGAGATATGTATGGAAAAGGGTGTGTGTGAAGTCCCTTATTCCCCACACCCCCAGCCCCATGGACCTCAGCAGGCTGTTTCAGGGATTTCCAGTCTCTGTCTCCTTGGTCCTCCCTCTCTGATCCTCTCAAGACTTCCTTCTTGCCATTTGGGGGAGGAGATGGGCCTGGGAACCACTGAACATCCAGACTGGGTGTTTCAGAAAGCTAGTCCCAAATCTATAGTATCAAAATAGCTTTTCTTGCAATGGGCATTGAAGGGGAAACCAATTTCTCCTGAAAGCTGGAGGATGAAGCCCAGTTTGACTGAATATCTCCCCAGGGACCCTTCCCAACAGAGGCCCTCCCCACGGGGACTCCTCCCCACAGGGGCTTTTCCCCACAGGGATCCCTTCTCACAGGGACCTTTCTCCCTAGGGACCCTTCCCTGCAGAGACTCTTCCCCACAAAAGCCCTCCAAAGTCCAAAGCTGACAGCCAGGAGCACAGCCCCACAGGGACCCTTCCTCTCAGGGGACCATCTTCACAGGGGCCCTTTGATGTTTGTGACTTAGCATTTCTGCAAGGTGGCCCTCAGCTTCATCCCCCGTGAAGAGGGGGGAGAATCCCATCTGCTCACAACAGTGGGAACCAGGTGAGATGTATCCTCACATATGCCATGTCTGATATCCTTGTTTGGTGCTTCTTAAATCCTAGATGCTATTGTAAGTCTCATTGTTCTCTCTCTCTCTCTCTCTCTCAAAACACACACATTTATATCATTCCCTCAATAGTTAATAGAGTTCTGCAAGGAAACTGCTACTTGCCATGGGAAGGATGAGGGAACCCAGGCACAGAGGGGTCCAGTAACTTGTTGACCCAGGGTACCTAGCTAGTGAGCAGTGGAACTCAGATGTGGAGCCCACACTCCAGAACTTTCAACTCAGCAAGAACCATTGGGAAGCTTCCCTGGGGTCCCCTCCACTCTAGTTCAGCTGCTAATTCCTGTGACTTCATGGAGCTGTGCTCTGGCCATCAACATCTGATTTTCCTCTATGAGCCTCTGATTCTTTTAGCTGTTTTCTGAGCTAGTAATTTGATTTCGTGATCTTGACAATGGCCAACGGATTTTTCTCTGGGGAGAAAGATCTGGAGTTCAGCTCCCATAAAGATCACAAATCTAAACCAAATCCACCATTGCCAAATCAATTCTGACTCCCACTGGCTCTGTAGGACCCAGCAGACCTGCCCTATAAGGTTTCCAGTCCCAGAAACCTTTGTAGCAGCAGATTGCCCCCTACTTGTTCTGAGGAGCAGCTAGTGAATTTGAACCTCTCATCTTATGGTTTTCCCTTGAGCACTTAGCCACTGAGCCATCAAGGCTCCTTCAAGGGACATCTAAGTCTTTAGAATGTTTAGGTTTTTCAGTTAACAATGCAGGCTCAGAGATGCCCCTTTCATTATGAACAAAAGAAAGCACTGATGGATGCCCATTGACTTGCTTCTGACTCATAGTGATTCTTTATGGGATTTCCAAGATGATAGACCTTTATGGGTGCAGACAACCTCATCTTTTCTCCGATGAGTGGTTGGGGAGTTTTTATCACTCCCTGTGTAGTTCACAAACCAATGTCTAACCCAAAGTGCCCTCAGGGTTACTTCTTTACCATGCTGGGTGAGTTCAAATCCCTGTTCCATGTTTTATTAGGCTGCCTAGGCTAAGGACTCTGGAGGCCTCTGTCTTTTCCCAGGCAAAGTGAGAATGCTGTAGATGGTGGTACACACAAGTTCACTGTGGCTGGCATGGTTGCATGTATGCTGACCACCCCCCAACCTATGGAGGCATCCCTCTGCACTATACTGGACCACATTCTGCTATGATCTGTCTGACACGCAGCTTCTTCCTCTACATCTTGGTGCCTTCCAATCAGGAGAAGCCTCCATTCAGGGGAGGGCTTCCACAGACTATGTCCCTCAGCTGTGCTCAGAGTCCTCTGTGCTCTCTCCTGAGCTCTCCTGATGGCAGTTACCTGACCGGTAGGTGGGGTCTTGGGGGCAACTCCTGGAGAAGACACCAGCGTTTCCAGTGTCCTTTCCCTGACCAGGACTGGAGGGAAGAAGAGGAGATGTGTCCCACATCCTGGTTGCCCCTTCTCTGTTACTCCATCTTATCCTCCACTCTGAGTCCCTGGTCATGACCAGTTCCCTCTCTCATGGAAATCCTTTATCACTCTCTCATTCTTATAGGATAGAAGTCCCCAAGTTCTTCCTGGGTGCTCCAGACCCTTCAGTAATCTGGCCCTCAGTCTTCCATTCTTTCCTCTCCTCTCTCTGACTTTGTATCTTGAACACGAGCCTCTTCGACATTCCTGGCACCATGATTCTCCACTGGGGATTTTGTCTCAAGGAGACATTTAGCAATGACTGGAGTCTTTGCTGATTGTCCCAACTGGGGCTGGAGCAAAACTAGCATTTAGTGACTAGAGGACAGCGATGCTGCTAGCATTCTACCATCCACAAGACAGTCCCAACAATAGAGAAGGATCCCACCCCAAATGTCACCAGTACTGAGGTTTCAAAACCCTTCCATCGAGTGTCCCACATTCACAGAGGGTTTTGCGCCTCTTTGTACTTGCATTTTCATCTCCCCATAGTGCCCTTCTCCTTTATCATGCCAGGAGATACCCATCCACCCTTCCATTCATCCATTCATTCACCCATTCACTCATCCATCCATCTGTTCATCCTTATGTTTGTGATTTGTTCATCTGTCTGTCTTTAGATGCATGCATGCATGCATGCATCCATCTGGCAAGTCTGAAAATTCCCAAGGGCACTGTATGAGGCTGTAGGCATACAACTATGAAAAGACAGATATGGCAACCGTTTTCATGGAGCTTCAAGACAGGTCACTACCCAAAGAGAAGTAATTAACTGCACTTTTTGAGAAAAGCTATTGAGGGCACAATAGATACTGCCATAAAGGAGGTCTAAGTGGCATTGTGGGCTAGATGTGGGACAGCTAAAAGAAAAGGGAGTATTTCAAACCTACTCACCACTCCACAAGAGAAAGAGGAGGTTGTTGGCTTCTTAAAGAGTTACAGTACAGAAAATCCAGCATAGGGTTGTAACGAGGCCACGTCAATGAGAAGATGGTGGATTTGCTTTCGGTCATGTAAGACCGGACCTTCATTGTGATGGGAGGGTAGTTGGGGAGGTTTTTATGGAGAAGTGGTCCTGACTGAAGTGTAGAGCAGGGACTGGGGAGGGATCAGAGGGCAGAAAGAGAAGCATGTGTGTAGGCCCCGAGGTGGGCCAGAGGCTTTGCGCTGGAGGAAGAGCCACTGGAGCAAGGTGAGTGAGGGGCAGAGTCTTAAGAGATGAAGGCGACACCAGTTCGAGTGGGGCCTGGTGTGTTTCATAGAGAAGTGCTTGGAAGGATAGGGTAACAGGGTCTTTTCTATTTTCAGAAGGTCAGATTGGCTGATAGGGGCCTCCTCTATGACAAGGGACAAGGACTTGGTCTCTTCTTTCAGTGAATCTTCCTCAAGACACCAAGGTAGATCCCCCACTGCTCTTGTCCAGCTTCAGCTGCTCTGCTAGGGCACACTTCCCCATTTAGCACAAGGAGAATGAGATTTGTATCATACAGTTGGTGGCTTTCTCTGGACCACGGAAGTGAGCTCTTGAGAAGCAGCAACTTCCATTCTTGAAGAGACCCTTGATGCTCCACTGCCTTTGCCTATCTGATGCTCTCTCTCCCTGCCACCGAGTTGATGCTGGCTCAGCGTCGTCCGACTAGACAGGGTGGAACTGCCCCCATGAGTTTCCAAGAATGCAACTCTCTTGAAAGGTGTGGAAAGCCCTGCCTTTCTTTAGAGTAATCAACTGTGCCTCCAGGGGTTCCACAATCCTCCTGGCCCTTCTGTGAAGATGCTACCACTGCTCTCATTTGATAGAAACAGATAAAAGTCCAGAGAAATGAAGGATTGTCCCAGGACCTGCCAAAAGACACACCTATTCTAGGTGTAGCCAAGATCAATGCCTTGGAGATGGCAGGTCCTGGGAAGCAAGCCAAGACAGCCACCGCCCGCCTTGGCAAGGCCCCAGGTGACTAGTGTACTCAGTAAGCCAGCTGTCTGGATCAGGGAGAATGCACCTTCCTACTGATTACTGAGCCTCCTCGAAGTCCTGGAGGAGGGTGGCTCACCTGTTTGTCAGAGGAAGGGTTGAAAGCATTTAGAAACCAATTATTGATGTTGGGCATGTTTCAAATGTTCTGTGATAATATTACATGTGTTCTGTAGTCCTGGAGACCCTGGTTCAAGACTCAGCTGAACTCATTATTTATGGTGTGAGTAGCATCTCTGGGTTTCAGTTCTCAGTGAGCATAGTATTTAACTAAAAGGATGAGAAGAAAATTGAGAATACTGTCTAATGGTCCCAGTGCGAAACACCCAGAGTTGCTACCCTGGTAGCATAGTGATTATTCACTGCTCTGTGAACCCCAAGATCAGCAGTTTGAAACCACCAACTGCTCCACTGGAGAATGATGAGGCTTTCTATTCCTGAAAAGAGCTATAGTCTGTGAAACCCACACGGGAAGTTCTCTTTTGTGACGCACAGGGACATGCTATTCTGTTCTCAAGGGTCACCATGAATCAGAATGAACTTGATGGCAATGAAAAGAAGTCCTGGCATCACAGTAAGTAAACATTGGGTTGCTCAAGGCAAGGTCAGAAGTTCAAAACCACCCACAGCTCTGTGAGAGAAAGACAGGGATTTCTCCTCCCATAAAGAGTTCCCATCTCAGAGCCTTACAGGGGCAGGTCGACCCTGTTGTGTAGGGTCACTGTGAGTTAGCCTTGACTCAATGGCAGTGAGGCTGATTTTTTTTTTTTGGCCATCCATTGCAGAGGGCCTAGTTGGACAACTGGAGGTAGATGGATTCAGAAGACTCTACTCCTGTCCCTGAGCCCTCTGTGTCTTCTTGGCCATTCCTTTGACCCTTGCAGAGGATTGATGCCTCTCCTTGAGTCCCAATGTCAGTGAAAAGCCATTCCCTCCCCAAGGAGTACCGGACATTCTTCCGGATCCATTCAGCTAGTAAATCACCCTCCTTCAGACTCCTGAGCAAAGCGTCAGAAATCATCTCAAATTGGGGCAAAAACTCTGGTGAGCAAATCCTAGCAACTAGCAACTAGATATATGACACCCACCAGCTATAGCAATAATTCTTTATAATTTAAGGCAACACAATTTAAAACAGACATGTATATGTAAGAATTGTAAAAAGGCAATACAATAAAAGTTTGATGACTAAGGTATGCTTGATCCAAACCACAGTTAAAATCATTTTAATAGTATGTCACATATCATATAGCTTAGTAGTTCAATTATAGTAAGAAGATTTGTGCAATCAATTTCAGAACATTTTCTTCTTTCTAATATTCATTGCTATTACCTCCACATTCTCCCCGCCCCCCCATATTTCCTGCCAGGCCTTTGGGTCATTATTAATCTGGTTACTGACTCCCTAGATTTACCTATCCTGGTTTTCATATACATAAAATCATTGGAAACATGAACTGATAGCAAACAAACAGACAAACAACAGCAATGACAAAATAAAGCAGAGCAAAACCTCAATTGAAAAGGAAGAAAATGTGAAAATTGGGGACAATGTTCAAATGGGTCAAAGGGAGATCAAATGATAAGCTGTTACATTTTGACCTAACTACCTCTGCCTTCCTTGATTTTGCGATGCTCTCTGACAGAAAGCAATGCTATTCATATCTCTGGACTATGGTCAGAAGGAATTAAAGGGAAGCTTAATCCACACAAGGACTCCGAAAATAGATTCTGAGTTCCACTGCTTCATTCATAGTCTTCTGCACACCTGGTAGTCATCATTTAAGCTCTGAATTTGTACTTTATATTTGAAGTCCTTGTATCACATAGGCTGGCATGTTTCTTGCATGTGGACTTAGTTAATGTGTCACTTAGATGGCTGTTGGCTTGAAGCCATCAGACCCCAGATGTTATTTTTTCCCCCTGATAGCCAAGAACCATCTGGTATCTTCACCCTACTTTCTTATAGCACCCTTACCTTCAACTATCTCTTCGGGGGGGGAGGTGAGTATCAAGTAGAACCCTCCACATGAATGAATTGGTCTTAGATTGGGGCTTAGAATAAAGTGTGAACCTCAAGTTCATCCACATATCTGTGGCCTATACACATCCCTGTTTCATTTTAGAAACATCATTATTACTTTAATGCTAGAGAACATTGTATTTTTCAGACAATAGGATGCACTTTTCCCCTCCAAAGTTGGGGGAAAATGAGGGTCCAAAGGTATGGTGTGCCAGAACATTTTAGTATACTGGTACTATTTGGTTCAGAATATTTTTTTCTTCTTTTCTGCTCTAAAACTGGGTGTTTCTTATGGTCAGGTGTGTCTTATGGTCTGAAAAATACGGTACCCCTCTAGGGTATAAGGTAATTCTATTGATAGTGTAATGGAGCCAGTTGTATAGAATTTAAACCATTGTTCAGCGAAGAAAATTACACATGCGCAGGCTGTAATAGATGAATGTTTGACTTGTACAGATTAAACTCTTAAGAGACTGGACACTATTTACACACAAAATGGTGGTTAATGATAGGACTAAACATTCTAAGCACTCATTTGCAAAGTCAGAACCATGCCTGCCAGACTGGCACATTTCATAAGAAAGCAAGCAGAGTATTAAAATAGGAAATGTATGGTAATACCAGGCCACCATTCATTGGATGCCTTCAGAGCAAGAGATCGAAAGCAAAGTCCAATGACCATCAGATCCATAACCATGGGATGTCAGTCATCTGCTTTAGACTAGGGCACTTCAACTTTAAGTCCAAGGGAGTATGCCAGTTCTTAAATATGCTACAGGGGAGTTTGGGGTAAAGTTTCTTTTGCTTAGTGTATCTTTCCCTTCAAATCCATACTTCCTTCTTTTTAAAAAAAATCATTTTATTGGGGACTCTTCTAACTATCGATACACCCTTCATATCCAGCACATTTATTTGTACATATGTTGGCATTATCATTTTCATAACATTTTCTACTTGAACCCTTGATATCAGCACCTCTTTTCTTCCCCTCCCCCCTCCATCCTCTCACCCTCAAGATCCCTGAATAAATTATAAATTGCTATCACTTCCATACCTTACATCATCTGTTCTTCCCCTTCATCCAACCAAACCAGTCTTTTCAACCACTTCCTGTGCTTGAGAACTCTGGTCAATGAAAAAAAGAACACAAGAACAGCTGATGCACTTCCATCCTGGTGCTGGTGAGTAATACGGAGCATAGAGTGGTCTGCCAGAAGAAGAAGCACATCAGCCTTAAAAGAAAGATAACCAGAATGTTACTTTGAACACATCCCCAGGAAAAGCCAGTCTCTGAGAAAGGACATCATGTTTGATGAGTCCCCCCACACAAGGGAAATGTATACGTGTGCTGACACATTAGCTGCAATAATGGGCTGAAATGTATAGCAGGTCACAAAGATGGTGCCTAGTGGGTAAGGTTTTGTTCTGTTATCGGTCCAGTTGCTAGGAGTTGGAGTGAGAGCGACTAACAACCACAGCACCCACCACAATGACAACGTTCGTAGTGCTGAAGGCCACCTGGGCATTCTCCAGACCCTCCCCTGGGAGTAGTGGCTTGATGTGACATTTTTAGGGGGTATTTGCAGTATGTATAAAAGTTTAAACTGCAGGTGCCTTTTGACAGGTATACTTCATACTGATAGGTAGTATATTTGCTGCAGAGCATAAAGACATGTATATGAAAGACATCTGGGAGCAACTAGAATATCCCACGAGGAGAGGCTAAGCATGTGCACTCTGGGGTGTGGAAGTGCAGTTTTGAGCAATTGTCATGAGAGTGGCAGCACCACATGCGACAATGGGGGAAGACGCAACAGACACATTCAGTGAATAAAACTTTAAAGAGGGTACTGTGGAGTGACCCCATCTGTAGAAACATGCTCATTTGCATGCCTGTCTCAGGCTTCATAATTCATGAAACAGTTTTGTACGACACACAAGGGACTGCTAATTGTTTAGGGGTAAGGATGAAAGTGAGTGGGGCCATTAGAAGACCTTTGTTCTATAATTTTCATATTTTTCTCTCCTTGCTATGAACACGCATCAACTTTTCTATGAAAAATTGCTCCCATATCCCAGTCAATGCGACAGAGAGCAATAAAGTCCCTTGTCCCCTTGCGGTCTGGGTTTAGCAGTCAAATTCAGTGGGGCCAGGGAAAGACTCAAATCCAAGCAGATGGAGTGAGGGGTAAGGAGTGAGGGGGCCTGGGGAGGAACTGCGGAAAGTTCCCAACTAAGAGTGAGATTCCATCCTTTCTTTAGAGATGGGACTGTCATTGACTAGATCAATGGTATTTATGAGGTCCCTGTTCTGCATCTTTGTGGTCTGTGGTGGTGGTGGGTTAAGGGTTGACCTGTTAACCTCAAGAAAAGGGATTCTAGCTCACCAGCCATCTTACACAAGGAAGCTGAGGCTGTCTGCCCCCAAAACAAGTTCTAGTCCTGGAAACTCTCTTTATGGTTGCCATGAGTCAAGGACAGTGAGTTTGATGATTTCTTTTCTGTTTTTATTATGAACCTTTAAAGAAAATCCTGACAATCTGTTCCTGACGAATCCTTTGGAGCACGGTTCTATTCTGATGCACACGGACTTTGACATGAATTGCAGTAGACTCAATGGTTGTTATGGGTCAGATGCTGTGGAATCAGTTTAGCTTTGATTCTAGAATGATGATCTTGCTCATGAGTGACCTGTACCAGATCTTAAGCTTCAAATCCTGGCTCTGTCTTTTCATGACTATGTGAAATGGTGACATCATTTATATTCCCCCCAAGTGGACTCGGTTTTGTCAACTGTAGAATGGGCATAGAACGCTCCCTGGAAGCTATGACGGTGAGAATGCCTCATGTACTTTGGTCAGGTAATCAGGCGGGAGCAGTCGCTGGAGAGAGATATGATTGGGGCAGGGACAAAGAGGAAGGCCCTAGATGAGGTGAACTGACCCAGTAGCTCAAACAGAAGAAAACTGGTATGAGGGCACAGGACAGGGCAGTGTGTCCTTCTGTCGTCCATGAAGTTACCATGATTTGGGACTGCCCTGACCATACTTCCCACAAAGGGCAACAACAAAGTGGGGCTACTTCATGGCAACTAAAGTGGGAGCTCAGTCAAAGGTACTTTAAGAAAACAACATGACAGGTAGGGAGGAAGATGGCCATCTGAGCGGGAACGCTGGCTGGCTGGACCACGTATCATTTGATCAGAGACAAATGACTCGGCTCTCGGAGTCTCCATTTGCTCCTCTGAAAATGGGAATACTGATGACTGTATGCGAGATCGTGAGAGAAGGCTGCGAGGGGAACGGTGAGCAAGACAGGGGTCCCCACGAGGGGTCCTGTGCAGAGCTACTGGCTCTCTGTGCCACACACTTCCACCTGTGCTGCAGCCGTGAGCTGCAGGGGAACCGCTGACATCTGCTTTGGGCCAGTGCAAATCCAGCTCATAAAAATGCAAACTTGCTCCTTGTCAGCACTGCTGCGCTTTTATTTATTGTCCCTGCCAATCCCAGGGGCCGCTCCGTGCGGGGACCTCTTCATTATTGATCATCCTGTGAAGTCGTATTTTAAATTTTTATGATCTGCACTTTATGCCATCTGAACCATCATGTATTATCTGGCCTTGCCCATGAAGGGGGAATTGCACCCGGACACGAAGTCCTATCGGAATGAATAATTTATCCCATTTTCATAATGCCAATTACTTTAAATTATGTTCTTCATACCAGCAGCAAGCAGGACAATAGGAGGCTGATGTGTAAATATGAAAAGAAAACACATTTATGACTTTGCCCAAATCCACAATGGTAATTTGCAAACCTGGAGTTTCTCTTTTTCCAGATATCTTTGCAAACCCACTTTTAATAAACCCAAAAGGGGGAATAGAAATGATTTTCTTCCTGCACTCCCTCCCCACCCCCACTCCATTTCCGTTATTAATCAAGGAGCCCGGGGCTCTGTTTGCTCCATTTTTTTTTAAACAGGCAGGAAAAGAGCACTTCCTAGAATAGAGCCTTTCTTGGCAAATTTATTTTCTCTTCTCTCTGCTTATGCAAGCTGATTCCTCTGAGGTACAATTAATAATGACTGACCAACATTCTTTTTAATGCTCCCCTTTCTGTAGCATGAGAAAAATGAAAAATAGCTGCTACCGCTGGATCTTTGTTTCATAGAAAATACACGCTTCTGGCTCCATTCTCTAGAAACAGAAACACCATGCCATCCTGGAAACTTTAGTTGCCGGCTGACGCCTGTCAGGCTGCAGGGCTGCATTTTCCCTGCTCTTTGCCTTTCTTTAATCCGTGAAAGACACTGTCTAGCCAGACGATTCTCCAGTGTGTGTCATACCCACACGGAAAGCGCGTGTTTGTTGTTCATGGTTCTTCTTCAGTTCCTCATTGCGCTCCAGTCACCCTTCACCATGCTTGGCATGCCATTCAGAGTCTCGGTCCTGCCATTCCCTTCGTTCCATCATCCCCTCCCCTCTCCCACCCTGCTGTCGGGCCCTTCTAGTCTTCTCTTAGTGGTTCTCCAAGGCCACACCCTCCTGGGTGTCTTCTGAAGATTTGCTGGTGTTTTCTGACCCCTTGGTCTCGAAAACTCTGTGCTAGGTCTGGGGCCAGAATGGGAACGGGAAGTAACCAGAACAAAATTCCAATGGAGCATTACCAATGCCTCAGTCTAACGCAGTGCCCATGTGCCTTACATCCTTAGTGCTGCTGATATAGAAATACCACGAGTAGGTTCTTTAAAGAAGAGGGTTGCCCATACTATACGAAGGGCTTAAATAGAAGGAGGATGTTTTGAGAATAATGATGGCAACAAATGTACAAATGTGGTTTGCATACAAGAGACATATGTATTGATTGTGATAGGAGTTGTATGAGCCCCCAAAAATGATTTAAAAAAAAGAACAGGGCTGCCTTATTCCCACCCCTTAGGATTCTGGAGTCTCCATTCAGGGTGTGGCTCTAGGGGAAGGTCTGTCCTTGTCTGTAGTCTCCAGGAGTTTCTTGGCATCCCTTGGCATCTTTATTTCCCCTCTCTGTGTTCCCATATGTGCTCAAGTTAAAGAAAAATCATTTTATTGAGGGTTCATACAGCTCTTATGACAATACACCCATTGCATGCAAAGCCTATTGATACATCTGTTGCCATCATCATTTTCAAGATAGTTTCTTTCTACTTAAGCCCTTGGTGTTAGTTCCTCATATTTCTCTTTCCTCCCTAGTCCCCTCCTCCCTGCTCCACTATTCTTACAACCCCAAGTGATAAAGTTTAAGACACATTCTATTCTGGAATGACCTGCTTAACATGACAAAAGAAATCTATCATCAAATAAGCTCCTACTTATAGATACAGGGTTAGGTATCTAGGGGGAAAACAATTCATTCCACAAGGCTCTTTAATGGACAGATGGATAGATTCAAGAGAAATTTGTAAAGAAGCAGAGCCCTATGCCGAAAGGGATTTGGGGAGGAAAGAAAGGGGAGAGATTGTGAGAGTACCCTGAATCTGATTTGGCATAAACAATGCTGTGAGTAATGCTGCCACTTTATGAGCTGGTAGTTTCATGGTGAACATGTTGGCAGCAGGTGACTAAGGGAGGCAAGCCAGGGAACCCCAGAGCTTTGTCGTGGACGTGCTAAGGTTTAGTGTGTCATGCCAAGGGACATGCCAAGAAGGAGAATCCGAGTGTTGAGTGAGGTTCACAGTGTTGAGATAGAGGGAATAGCCTTGAGAGTTAAGATGAACTTGGAAGTGATACGCGTCAATGAGAACATTCAGGGAAGGGCTGTAGAGGAAGAGATGAGCTACCATAGACTAGCCCTGAGAGCACAACATTAATAAGGCAGTCAGAGGAGAAGGAGCCTGAAGAAGAGCCTGTGGAGGACAGATCAGTGAGGTCAGAAGCGAACCAGAAGACTTCCCTGGGCTTGAGGTGGGAGAAGGTTTCAAAAAGAAGGGGCAGGAGAGTTTGTCAAATACCATTTTGAGGTCAATGAAAATGAAGACAGAGTAATGTGCTTTTGTCCAAGAGAAGGACAAAAGCTTCTTTTATAGGGGTGATGGCTAAATTCAGTTCCTGTGGGCACAGAACTGTGGTCCCATTTTCTTGTTGGCTGACATCTGGGGGCTGATCTTAGTTCTTAAAGGTTGCCCTCAAGTCTTGGTCATGCCAACTGACTTCCTCAAGGCCACTTGGGCCATCTTTCCCGTCTGTGGTGGCAGTTTTCTATAACGGAATTATCTTGGGTGTGACCACTCACGGAACCTGCCCACCTCACCTTCCATAGGGAGGAACATTGATAGCATGTGCACACCAGTGTGTGGGAATGTGGGTCCATCTTACAATAGTGCAACATAATTATTTTCCCAATGCTTGTGGCCTGGTGTTTTAGTTCAGAATAACCAGTAATTTGACTTAAAAATGGAAATTGAGAAGTGGTACAATACTGACATGTGAAATGGTGATAGGAAACTGTAATTACAAATTTGCACATAATTCTGAGAATGTAATGGGACTTTAGAGAAAGCAGCCAGCATGTAAATTCCCTATTAGCACTGCATAAGGATCTTTGGTATGCTGTCTCAGAAGCATTACACTGCTAACTACAAGGTCAATGGTTCAAACCCACTAACTGCTCTGAGGGAGAATGATAAGACTGTCCCTTCCTGTAAGGGTTTATCATCTCAGGAACCTTTTTTTAGGGTTAATTTATGTATCTGAATCAAACCAATAACAATGGATTTATTGGGTTTAATTATTGCCACTAAATAGTTGGCAATTAATCTGGGGATGCTAAAGTTTTGTCTTCATCTATAAAATACTTGCACCTATATTATTCCATTACCCCTTCCCAGAACTTTTAAAATCAGATAACAATAGAAACACATAGCTTCCAAGCTGCGCTGTAGGATTAGCAAAGCTCATTTAGTTACGTATTCTCAAGGCAGTTCATATGTCAGTCAAGCAGACACTTGTGAGTCACATGCCACATCACACTTCTGTATGCCATGTAACCAAGTAGCTCCCTTTGCAGGGAATATCTTCCCTTGCCTTCTACATCCAGTAAATTTGTACTCATCCTCCAAACACCCTCACCCCCTTTTTCAGGTATGGTGGTCAGGAGAATTCTTGATCACCATTAGTGCATGGTCCTCCTATGTTGTTCTTCATGTTTAAGTAGACTGAGGTTCAGGGTTGAGGGACACAAACCAAGTTCAATTCCACACCTTCCTAGGACATCTATGGAGAAAATGTAACAGAACCCAGAGACAGAGATCAAATTACCCATGTTCTTTGATGAATGTCTGGATATTGAGCATGTATTTGCCATTCATTTACATTAACCAACAACTCAATGGTGTTGTTATGGTTATTTCCCCATTTTAAAGATGAGAAAAGCAAGATACAAAAGGCTTAAATCACTCACCCACTATCGCCAGCTAGTAAGTGACGAATGTGGGAGTTGAATCCAGCTAATATCCCTGGTATTACGTAACTTGGCCAATACTTGCACCTCCCTCATTCCATGACATCAAGTATGATGTATGTCACATTTCAGTGCCTCTTCCCTGGTAGATGCACAAAGTACAAGAGTTGTTACTTGTGCTCTGATATCTGATGGTCTAGTGATTAGGCATTGAGCTGTGAAATGCAAGTTTAAACCCACCAGCTGCTCTGAGGGAGACGTATCAGATGGCTCATTCTGTTGCGGAAAGCTATGATCTAGAATTGACTTGATGGCAATGGGTGTGGATTACTCTTGGGATGGTCTCCAAGCTTATACTTTCCTAATCTTTGTAATGAGCGGTAGGAAAAACACACACACAAAATAATAAGATACGACCATCTAAAAACAGAAACACCCTCTTTCTCTTAAGGGGAGGACAGAGGTTCTTTTGTTGTGGTTTGCAGGATCAGGCAACAAAGATGGGTGGGCATGACACCAGAACATGGCTGGTGGGATGCTCTGGGTTCTCTGGAACCACTACATTTACGTATCAAAAGATTGGTGCTCAGAACTGGCTACTTCTTCCCTACCCCTTCATTTCTGAGGTGCATGTAGTCAACGGCATGTCTCCCAGACTTTAAAGGACTTTCTTCAAGGAAGAATTCTTGTCCATGTCAATACTCTTGAATGCTGGATTCAATTAAAATTAGTGGGAGTTTTCAGGGAGCAATCTGTTCATTAAATCCTTCATGGAAAGAAGGAAGACTGACCCTCAGTAGATCACTGGCCTTTCTTTCTTTGAGCTGTACAATAAGTTGACTTAGCATTTCTGAGCTTTAATTTTCTAGTCAGGGGAACAGGAATCATCCTGGTTCACAGTTAAGGCATATGAAGCAAGTGACCTAGTTTAAGAAATATTACTTCTGATTGTGCCAGTGGACCCACAAAATAACCTTCTTAGATAAGTCTTATGTATATTGCTTGCATTTGTAAGTGAGGGTCCTGAGGTTCATGGAGAGTCTGTGTTCTGTGTGGAACAGTGGCACTTGGCAATTATTATTGATTATCTGTCAGGTTTCCTTTTCTTCCACTTTCCTTGCACAGTGGGCTGAGTTTCCATACATATCTGGGCAGGTTGACAGCCTACCTTGTAAAGATATTAACCACCTCTGCAAAAGATTCAAAATTTTGGAAAGTAGGTGATACAAAGAAAAAAAGGAAAGAATAAGAAAGTAAAAATTATATATAAGGGACATAAGGGTATAAATATAGATATCCATAAATATATAAAGATAGCTATATATATATAGGTGTGTGTATATATATATATAAAATCAAGAAATTAGATGGACTTTTGACCTCTACTTAAATTTTTACCTCAGTACAAGAACAATTTGCTCTAATAATGTGTCACTGTATGGTATTCATCTTCCTAACAAGATGCATAAAGAAATATGGTGAAGAGAGCGGATGGTGCCTGGCGACATAAAGATAAAGCATCTGGGATCTTAAAGACTTGAGGGTAAACAAGTGGACATCAAGCAGGGGAGCAACAAAGCCCATAATGAAGAAGCTCACAAGCCTTTGTGATCATAAGGTGTCAATGGGAAATGGTATTGGAAGTTCAAAAACAATCAAATTGACATAAAGGAGTATAGGCAAAGTGGAGACCTTAAGATAATTGGACAGTCCTTTACAGAATGGACACATGAAAGGAACGATCTATCCAGGCTGTAGTATAGCACTGATGAAACATATAATTATCTTCTAGTTCTTTAATATTTCCTTCCCTTACTATTAGGGCCTTAGTTTTGCCTCATTAACCTTGTGAAAACTGCATATATTCACTTGTATAATTAAGATTGTTCAGTGCATGAAATTCAAGATAGATGAATCCTTTAGAATTAGTAATGGGAGTAATGATTCCCAGAGGGTATGGAAAGGGGGAGGGGAATATTTATCTATTTATATAAAAATTTGCATAAACCGCCAATCTAATTGGAACTAAGGATATGTGTAATGGTTGAATTATCACAGTGAAGTGACTTGCTTGTGTAACCCAAGCTGTAGGAGCCACCAAAATAAAATATCCAACAATTAAGAGATTACTTAGAATCACTGTAACACATGTATACCTTGAATATTATTTATATCAATAAAGTGAAATTACATTTTTATTTACATGTTGTTTGTTGTGAGGTGTTGTTCACTTGGTTCTGACTCATAGAGACCTGGTATGTGACAGAACAAAACACTGCCCAATTCTCTACCAGTCTCAAAATAGCTATGTTTGAGCCTGCTGAAACCACCATGTCACTTCATCTTGTTGAAAATCTTCCTCTTTTTCATTGCCTTCTTATTTTATCAATCATGCAGTCATTTTTCTAGGAATTGATCTCTCCTGATAACATGTCTGAAATATGTGAGATGAAGTCTCATCATCCTTACTTCTAAGGAGCATTATGGCTATACTTCATGCAAGACAGATCTGCTAGTTTCTTTGGCAGCCTATGATGCTTTCGGTGTCCTTCACTAGCCTCACAAATAATTCAAATGCATCAATTCTTCTTGGGTCACCCTTATTCAGTGTCCAAATTTCATATGCACGTGAGGAAATTAAAAATAACAAGGCTTGAGTTGGCATATCTTAGTTTTCAACATGATATCCTTGATCTTAAACACTTAAATTTGCTGTTTTGTGCAGCAGATTTTCCCAATGTAATCAGCATTGATCATGGATCCAAGCAAGATGGAAATTCTTAACAACTTCAATCTTTTCTCCATTTATCATGTTGTTACCTATTGGTCCAGTTGTGAGGATCTTTGTCTTCTTTACATTGAATTGCAATCCATACTGAAGGCTGCAATGCTTGGTTTTCATCAGCAAATGCTTCAAGTCCTCACTTTCAACAAGCATGGTTGTGTCCTCTATGAATCATGGGTTGTTAATAAGCCTTCCCCCAATCCTTATACCATCGTCTTCTGCAAATAATTCAGTTTCTCTGACAATTTACTCAGCATACAGATTCAATATGTATGGTGAGAGGATACAGCCCTGATGTACAACTTTCCTGATTTTAAATCAAGCTGTATTTTTTGTTCTATTTGAATGATTTTTTTTGATATATGCACAGATTCCACAAGAACACAATGAATTCCCGTTGTTCTAGAATTCCCTTTTTCTCAAGGCTAGCAATAGTTTTTTATGATCCACACAGTCAAATGCCTTGGCATGGACAATAAAACACAAATTTTTCTCATATTCTCTGCTTTCATCCAAGATCATCTGACATCAGCAATGTTCCACATACTTTTTTTTGAATCTGATCTGAAATTCTACCTGCCCCCTGTCAATGGTTTGCTGAAGTTGTTTTTTGAATTTATCTTCAGTAAAATCTTACTCTCATGTGATGTTAATATTATCTGATACTTTCCACCTTCTTTTGCATCACCTTTTTTTCTTTGGCATGGGCATAACTGTGGATGGTTGGGCAGTTAGCTGTTTTCTAAGTGAGTGCTGATAGCCACCTGAAGGATAGGGTAGAACTTCCCTATTAGTTTCTGAGACCAACTATTCATGGGAGCAGAAAACCCTGTCTGTCTCCAGCAGAGAAGCAGATGGTTTTGAACTGCCGACCTGGCACTTTTCAGCCCATCATGTACCCATATGCGCCCATAGCAAATATATCAGTTAGGGGCTTCAAATAGTTCATGAGATGCTCCATTGTCGTTTAATTTATTTTCCCCACAAACCTTTTGTGTAACATATATACATGCTTATACATATAGAGGCATTTTGAGGACTATAACCAAGACATTGCTCCAGTGACTGTCCCTTGTAATGGAGGAGGAGAATGGATAATTTGAATTTTCTAGTGTCTCTTGAGCTAGGGGGAGGCGATTCATTATTTTCTAATATGTATACAACATATAGTAAATTATGGTTACTAAAAAAAAGGGTGGGGGGGGGTGAATGTGTCCAGTCCCCACGCATGCTAACTCTATTCTTCCTTTTCAGGTGATAGTGAAGACCAGGACGGAATACCAGCCCGAGCAGAAGAACAAAGGGAAATTCCGGGTGCCGAAAATTGCCGAATTTACGGTCAGTTTCTTGATGATGTAGCACTAAGAGTAAAGGTCAGGCTGGCACCAGGCAGCTCACACACCCCCTCTGCTGGTGGAGCAAGTGCTGCCCAGGAGTGGCGGAAGGGCAGAGGCTGCGCCTGCGCGCTGTCTGAAATCCACACTGGGTCTCTGGGGTGATTCACATCATATGTGCCCTACCCCCAGAGTCTGTGTCACTGCGATGGGCTCATCATGTGACCATTGATACTCACTGCCATGGAGTCATTGATGACTCACAACGGCCCCTGTGGGTTTCTGAGATAGTTTACGGGAATAGAAAGCCCTGCCTTTCTCCTGTGAAGTAGCTGTTAATTTTGAACTGCCAGCCACGGGGATGCAGCCTAACGCGTAACCCCTACAGCACCAGGGATAAGTACCTCTACCTCTTCTCTCTTCTGCTTGCTTGTTTCTTCCCGTCTTTCCATTACAAATCTCCTGGAAAATGGGATGCAAATGCGTAAAGAAACCCAGGCTTTAGTCAGTGGATATGGTCACAACAAGCAAGAACAAGAAACAGAAAAGTTTATTTCTTAAGAGTCCCAAACCATAGGATCGTCATGCCATTTCTTGCGAACAGGGTCCCGACCTGGGATGAATGGCAAGGCATGTTCTGATTGAACTTAAGCCGAGCTTCAGGGAGCTGAGCTAGAAGAGGTGCTGGTGGCTGAGGAGCTTGGAAGGTGGACTTGCACAAAGGTCCCGAAGCAGGAGGGCATCTGGTGCGCAGGCTGACTAGCCCCAGGGTTAGTGAGGCTGGAGAGAGAGAGAGAGAGAGAGAGAGAGAGAGAGATGGGTGGTTTTGACCAAGGCAACTAGGGGTGGGGAGGGGGAGAGGAGGGAACAGACAGAAATAAGCAGTTAGCAGAGAGGAGACAACTCCAAAATGAAAAGCTTGGTTGCATGGCTGTTTTAGGCTGGATCGACTATATATTGTATCAAGAAGTAGTTCTATTTCAACAAAGCATCCAAGCCCAACCCAAATCAAGTTTCCAAGTCTGTTCATCAGTCCCTCTTTAGACTCACACAATTGTACACAATGATGCAAATTGCATCACAGGCTGGTGGTTGCAAGGCCCTGTGGCCCCACGGACCATGAAAACACGGCAGAGCTCCAGTGGCTCTCAGTGTGGCCAGCAAGCAAGAGAGTGAAGACAGAGCCAGTGAGAGGTGCCTGATGAGAAGCCACTCCCCTTAGGGGGCACCAGCAGACTGTGACCTGATGGACAGGTTGGATACCACCCCTACCCTTCTGTATAACTTCAGGTTGACTGTGGTAGTTATATAATCTGGTGTCAATAGGAGAAGATTACAAGTAAAGGGGTGGAGTCTGGCCTCTCAATCAAAATATAACCAATGAGGCAAGTTCTCCTGAGAATTCTAGGAACTCCTGTTTTTCCTCCTTGGAGACAGGAGACACCTCTCTCTCTCTGCTCACTTCCTGAGAGATGCTCTATTGACAAGACACATGGCACTAGGCTCTGGGAGCTGAAGAAGCCACATGGCCCTACCCTAATGCAACCATACCTCTGGAGCCTGGTAGAGACCCCTAGAAGTCAGGTAGAGACCACTGACATGCTTATAATTCCACGGGATCCAGAAGACTTTCAACCCACTGTGCTGTGATCCCCCTGTATTCTGCATCATTTTGTGAGTCTGAAGAGAACTTTACAGATTGATATTGAACACATTAGCTAATATTGGACTTATGGACTTGATCTGGACTGGGCTGGGACATTTTCTCAATATTTAATTGCTCTTTATATAGACATCATTCTTATATACCTATGAGTGTATGTAAATTTGTTTCTCTAGTCCGCATGGACTAACACACTGAAACAATGACCAAAGCAGTAAAAGGCCTCCGAAGGACTTCAAAACTGAGAGGAACTCTACGTAACCTGGATTTTTAAAAGAAGATTCAGGAGACTAGAGGAGGCATGAACTATCGTGGGTAGGAGGGAGTGTGGGAAACTACTCTAAGTGACTGCAAGTGTCCAGATTAAAAATTATGGTGGCCAGCACAAGATGGTGAGAGGAGGGAAAGATGCAGGCAGACTCCTAGGATATTTAGGGGGCAAAACAGCCATGGTGGCAGAAGAACAAGGGGCCATGTTTATGCATAGGTGTTGGTACAGTCTGGTGGGACTGGAGCCCTGACTCTACCTTCCATTAGCTTTGTGGATATCTCCATGACAGTTACTCTTTTTTTTTTTTTGAGCATCACTGCTCTCCGGTGGTGGGAGTAGGAGGCCCAACCCCACTGCTGGAATTGAACCTCCATCCCAGTGGGCCGCAGTCCCGTGCACAACCACTACGCCACTGGGGCTCAGCCCGACAGTTACTCTTTATAGGAGTAGAAAGTCCAGTCTTTCTCCTGTGGAGTTGCTGGTGGCATTGAACTGACAACCATGCAGATCACAGGCCCAAAATGCCATCAGGGCTCCTAGGCAAGTCACGAAGACCTCATTTATTCATTGGAGATAGTTATCTCAACTCCCTCCTCTGTTGACTGCGCAGATGAAGTGGAATACATTGCATTTGGATGTGATCAGGATATAATGAGAAGTAGCTATAGCGTGTCAATGGTAATGGGTTTCAAAAGTGAACATGGCCTTTGGTTGGTGGTCTGGGGACTGGTATGAGTGCATGCATGGACGCATTGGTCTGTCTTTGTCTCTAAACATCCTTCCCCATGCTGAAGCTCTGTGGGCACTTGAGAAAGGAGGGGTAGGGTGTGTGTGTGGGGGGACATACTACTGTGTCCATGTCCAGGAGGTAGAGCACTTTTGGTTGCTGAGCCCTGGTGGCAGTGTGATGAAGCACTCAGCTGCTAACTGAAAGGTTGGCTGTTCGTCTAGAGAAAGTTTAGACAGTCTGCACTGCATCCTTGGAAACTTGTGGAGCAGTTCAACTCTGCCCTATAGAATTTCTGTCATTCAGAATTCTACTTATTGTCTGTGAGTTTTTGGCATGGGATCCCATCCTGGAGGGCAGGCAAAGCTTTGACCTTTTCCTGTATCATCTCTGCTCAGCTCCAGTGCATGTGCAGAAGGGTTCAAACTGCCTGTTCCTGTGCTCATGTGCCCAGGTCCCTGTGGGAGAAAGTGGAGGGTGGGAGATGAAAAGGGTATGTCCTGATGAGCAACCCACCCACACGGGGCCAGAAAGCAAAGCTGACAACAGCCCATCAGAAACATACCCAGATTCAAGACAAGAGATAGCGCTTCTATAAGATCAAGGTAGTGCAGTCAGTGCTAGACTTCTAATGACTTTCCCATGAGTCTATAAATAAGACCACATTTGTAAGATGGGATATTATTACACAGGTTCTTTAGAATCACTCCACACCTGCTCCAAGCCCTAGCATACCTAGTGGGTTTCCTCTCAGTTAGAAGAGATTTCCATATTTTTTTCAACTTCTCTGTGTTCTCCAAATTTAGTTGAAGAGCATGTGTTGTTTCAATGATCACGGAAAATAAATTAGAATTTTTATGAGTTGACTCTTTTCCCCAAATGGAATGCTATGAGTTCGTAATGAAATCACTTCTTATTTTCAGTACTCATTTAAAATGATGCTTATGAAGACACTAAGTAACTTGGACATATCCTTCAGTGGGGATACTGAATGATAAAAGGCTGAGCTTGAAGATGTATGTTTTCTAGAATTGGACTATTAGAAATAAGCCACAAATACACAGAGGAAGAATGATGTACAAATAATTATATTCATTTATTTTTTAAAAAGTTTTAATTGTGATTTAAATGAAGGTGCACCAAGCAGAGCATCGAGATTTAAAAAAAAAACATTTTATTGGGGGCTCATGCAACTTTTACCACAATCCAAACATGCAAAGCACATCTGTACATTTTTTGCCGTCATCCTTCTCAAAACATTTTCTTTCTACTTAAGCCCTTTATATTAGCTCCTCATTTTCTCCTCTCTCCCCACTTCCCCCTCCCTCATGATTCCTTGAAAATTTATAAATTATCATTATCTTGTCATATCGTACACTGTCGAATGCCTCACTCACTTTCCTGTCGTGCATACCCCAGGGAAGAGGTTATATGTAGAACCATGTAATTGATCCCCCCTTTCTACTACATTTGCCCTTCATTCTCCCAGTATCTCCACTCTCAGTACTGGTCCTGAAGGGATCATCTATCCTGGATTTCCCATGTTTCCAGTTCCTAGCTGTACTAGTGTACATCCTCTGGTCTAGCCAGATTTGTAAGGTAGAATTGGGATCATAATGGGGGGAGGGGAGGAAGCATTTAAGAACTAGAGGAAAGTTGCACATTTCTTCGTGGATACACTGTACCCTGACTGGCTCGTCTCTCCCTGCGACCCTTCTGTGAGGGGTTACCACTTCACCTACAGATGGGCTTTGGGTCCCCAATCTGTACTCCCCCTCATTTATAATGATATCATTTTTAGTTGTTTGAAGTCTGATACCTGATTCCTTCAACACCTCGTGGTTACACAAGCTGGTGTGCTTCTTCCATATGGGTGTGCTTCTTCCATATGAGCTAGATGGCTGCTTGTTTACCTTCAAGCCCTTAAGATCCTAGACACTATATCTTTTGAAAGCCAGACACCATCAGCTTTCTTCACCACATTTGCTTATGCACACATTTGTCTTCAGAGATCATGTCAGAAAGGTGGGCATGCCAGCGATATGGTTTTTTGTTCTTTGATGCCTGATAACTGATTTCTTTGACACATAATGGTCACACAGGGTGATGTGTTTCTCCCATGTGGGCTTTGTTAGAGCAGTTTTACATTAAAACATTCACACCCATTTTGTTTAATCTCTTCCATCATAATTCCCTTAACGGAACAAGACTGATCCCTTTTTCTTTCTGTGTTTCCTGTTTGCATTCCTCCTGTTTTTGTAATCCTCTGAATTTTACCATTGCGTCAATTCTACCCCTTTGATGCTAAATGGTTGGTGGTCCTATCATGGGGATGTGTTGACTTCCAGGTGTGAAGGTGTCTAAAGACCATTCTTGGGCATTCCACCTGTCATTAACCGATCAGTCATCCTGGTCTCCTTTCTGATTTTGACTCTCCTGTAGTCTCTGCCTTCTAATGTGATGTTCAGCATAGGAATTGGTACTAGTAACCAGGAACCATCTGGTCTGAGGGTTGTGGAGGCTGATGTTTAACAGGGTTCATTTGTCCATTGGAAATATTGTTTCCACGGATCTGGATTTTCGCCGTTCTTCTTTCCTGCAGACAGGGAGAGACCAATGATATTGCACCTTCTCTGGTAGTTTCTGGGTTCCCAAGACCCCAGTGGCTGTTCACTCAAGTAGGGAGTAGAATGTGGTCTTTGTGAACTATGTTATGTCAATGGATCTTAGCATTCCCAAGATTATAGTCCTGATTCCCCAGTGGTTCGGAAGAATTGTATTAAACTAGTACCTGTGACTATGTTATCCATGGTGGGTTTGGACAATAGACATATTTTCTCTCTTCATTCTCCATTCCCATGAGATCCAGAGAGACTGATGTAATTCCCAGATTGTCGGAGGGAAAAGAGGACTCAGAGAGAGGAAGTGAGTTGTTCACCCAGGTGGTCAGTGGTAAAGCTGGTACTTGAAGCCCGGGTCTGGCTGCTTCTTGTGCTGGCCTTGCTACCTTGGATTGGAGAACGGCTGCTTAGAAGGCGAGTGAGTTGGCTAGTTGAGAAGGATCGGCTCTCCGGGGTTCAGGGCCTGTGCAAGATTCCCACCCTCATGGTTTGATTCAGTCCCTGGGTTTCAGGAAGGACAGAAGGAAAGAGGCGGAGTGAAGCAAATTCCTTTGCTTCTGTAAAGCTGTGAGCATTAATTAGCCTGGCCTTCCAATTTCTTGCAGCGAGCTCCCTCAGGGGCACGTGGAGGACTCTTGTGCTGGCATGGGGGTGGGCATAGAACTCTGAGGCTGCTGAGGTAGTAATTAAGACTAGTCCAAGCGAAACCAGCTGCAGCGGAGCTCAGAGATACGGGCTGGAGGTTGGGTTGGAGGTAGACTTTGCAAAATGGTTTAGAGCAGTGGTTCTCAACCTTCCTAATGCTGCAACCTTTTAATACAGTTCCTCATGTTGTGGTGGCCCCCCACCCCCATAAAATTATTTTTGCTATTACTTCCTAACTTTAAATGTTGCTACTGTTATGAGTTGTCATGTAAATATCTGCTATGCAGGATGTATTTGCAGGGCTACAAATCAAACATAATTAAAGCACAGTCATTAATCACAAAACAATATATAATTATATATTGTGAAATATTTATGTGTTTTCTGATGGCCTGAGGCGACCCCTGTGAAAGGGTCATTTGACCTCCAAAGGCATCTGAACCTGTAGGTTGAGGCTTAATGGTCAAAGCGCCCCTGACTTGCACAAACAGTAATGACCTTGGTTGATAACTCAGAAATGTCATGAAAGAAAGGCCTGGCAATCTGGGACTGAATCATGAGTCATGAAAAGTCTCACGGAGTGCAGCTCTCCTCCAGCACATGTGGGGTCATCAGAAGTTGGAGTTGACCTGGTTGCAGCTACTTAGTTCCTGGTTGGAGCCAGAGAGAGGAGGGGTGACTCTTAGGTGCTTGGCTGGTGGAATCCAGGAGGAAGAAGCTGTGCAGGGTGTGTGTGTGTGTGTGTGTGTGTGTGTGTGTGTGTGTGTGTGTGAGCCCATGCGCTCAGGGGAGCCAGGTGGAGACAGGGCATGTCCTAGAGCTGATCTGTGGAGTGGAGCTGAAGTCTTCATCTGGAGGCTGTGTGTATTAAACTTACAGCAACCCTATGGGACTGAGTCACTCTACTGCTCCTGAAGCTGCCTTTGGGTAGCTTGTTCTTGCTAGTGTGGGGCAGGTCTGCCTTCTTTCCTGCCTTCCTTTCTCCTTTGTTTATATTAATCACCACTCTGCGCAGTAAGCAACTCTTGGAGACACAAAGATATTGTTAGATCTGTCTGACTACAGCACATGCACAACAGAGAGAAACATTACACAGTCCTTCCCAAGCCTCCCGGTTGTCACATGTGATCTTATTCTTACAATCACCAAAGTAATCCTTCTTATTGGAGGTCTTCTTAAGTTTTGCTGGCCTTCTCTTTTACCCAGCATGTGGTCCTGTCCAGGGACTGGACAGTCCTGATCACATGTCCATACATGAGATTTAAGTCTCGTCATCTGCACTTCTCAAGACCATTTTGGCTGTCTTGCAGTTCATGATGCTTTCAGTAGTCTTAACTAGCAGCATAATTCAAACACATCCATTCTTTCCTGGTTTTCCTGATTTAGTTGTCCAGACAGGTAAGACCACACCCCTCTCTCAAGGAGCTTGCCCCAATGTGGGATAGACGTGAATTACTTCTGGTCCCTTCTCAACTGTACAGTCTCTACAGCACCAGTCCCTCTGGGTTGCTCCCCTTGGCCACTGAGCCTGGTTGGTGCCTTCCCTGGGGCTCCATGGAGTTATTTGGGGGCTTCCATGCCCACTGTGCATTCACTGGCTATTTCTACATCTGTAAAGCACCCTCCCACCCCCAGTTCCTAGAGTGCTGGGGTGTATCTGGAGCACCTCTCGCATAGAGAACAGGCCCTGGCAGAACATGGGTGTTGGGAGGTGTTACAGCATGAGTCCCATGTCTTTGGGGATGTGTTTCAGTAGTCACTCCTGACAATGAGGATGATTCTGGCCTTGAGAGGTCTGGCTCCTCTGGTTTACCTGGGAGAAGGACTCTGGAGAGGCTTACAGACCAGGACCAGAGCAGTCCTCAGGACCAGAACCCATCATTCTTGTCAGGTAAGTGGATAGATTAACAATGACAACAACAACAAAAGTGGAGTTGGGGCAAGAACTGAGAGCATTAACCCTTTGCAACCAACTGGTGTCAAAGACGAAAGCAAAAGCAGCCTTCTTCTCTCAGGGAATCTAATCTAATTCACTCTCCCCTGCAATGAAGTAGTGTGCCTGTCTAGTAGTTAGGAACTGGATCCCACCCCCTTATTAGTACATCTTAAAAACCACTTCGATAGGGGAGGGCTCACTTCAACTGGACGATGATGGAGGGAGAGGGAGAAGACCAATCAGTCCCTGTCATATACCATTGCTCTATGGTTACCACAAATCAACAGGCATTCATATTAGGGTGCTCAGTGAAACTTACTAGAAATCCAAGTCAAGAAGTAGTAGAGGGGTGAGTGTGGGGGGTGGAGGGGGCATGTCTGTCTTGCAGAAGGTGATTACACTCTCATTGGTGGGTAAATCAACCTGCCATTGGGAAAAATGCTTAACATTACTTATTTAGCTCCTCAATTATAGAATACATCCAGTATTCTCTTCTTAATTGTTTTCTTTGCCTTAGTTTCTATGCAGTCCTTGGCGACCCAGATGACATGCTATACACTTCTGGGACTTTAGATTCTGTCCTTTTGAGGTGCACAACATCTTTCATAGGTCACACTGAAGGATCCAATTTGAAAACTCCACTAAGCAAACTAGACTTTACCTTTAAAAGTCTAGACACACTTGTGCAGAACTGAACTACTCCTTTGAATGTAAGGACTAGACACCCCAGTGTGAGAAGAAGCTGATGACTGCTCTCTCGAAGTTGTGGGTTTGGAAAGTCATGGGGTTTGATTTTTCCATCTCTTGCTTCGAGGGTGCATAATCAATGGCTGCTCAAGACTTAAAACAAAAACCCAAACTAATGTCAGTGGACTTGTATCAAAACTGGCAACAAATAGAACGAAGTCCAAAATGATGAGCGAGATCAGGCTTAGTGGTGAGATAGAGACTGGTAGAACCCCTGAGATGATTGATAGCCTTTAGTCCCTCTTTATGTCTGATACTGAACTCACTCCACTGGCTCAATTTTCAACCCTACAATTGATGGTTAAGGTGAGTTGCAACTCTTGTGAGGTACGCATACCTTAGATCCCAGGGCTTAGAAAACCCAATCATTTGAAACTCAAAGGGCATCATTGACCCAAGGACAAAGTTCAGAAGGGTTAAGAAAGAAGGAGGAATGGAAACAGAAACCACAGCGAAGGAATGGTGCAAGTGAAGCTATATTGTGGGGCGAAACAAAACATGTATGAATCATTGACTGATATGATCTGTAACCCTCACCCAATTCACAATGAAGAGTTAAAAAACAAATAAACAAGCACAACAGAAATAAAGCAAAAGCCCAGATTTGATTTCAGGGCTAGTAATATAAAGTCTGGATTTTTTAAAAAGATCATTTTATTGGGGGCTCATACAACTCTTATCACAATCCATACATTGTATGTCAAGCACATTTGTACATTTGTTGCCCTCATCATTCTCAAAACATTTGCTTTCTACTTAAGGCCTTGGTATCAGCTCCTATTTCCCCCGCTGGATTTTATTTCACTGTCCCATTCATTCT
Organism: Nesogale talazaci; assembly: GCA_004026705.1. Classification (NCBI taxonomy): domain Eukaryota; kingdom Metazoa; phylum Chordata; class Mammalia; order Afrosoricida; family Tenrecidae; genus Nesogale; species Nesogale talazaci. The sequence continues at coordinate 106,749 of PVJH01003511.1, forward strand.
ACTCCTTGTGCTCTTACTAAGATCTTGGCCTGGGATTGGAGTTTCCTATGCTTTCCTATTGAAGGATCTTAACATACTGGACAGGTAGGGTTATGGCCGCACTTGTCAAAGAAAACAGGGTGGGGAAGCTGATTGACTGGAGGGATCACACTGAAGAGCCATTCCTCAGCACAAGGCACCTTCATGGGGTAGAAGAGGTTTATGAGGTGGTGAGAAGAAACTGCCATGGAGCAGTATAAGCAGCTCCCTAGAGGATGCTGTTGAGACAATTTCCTGTTACAGCATTCTTTCCCTTTCTCTGCAAGATAAAAGGGTGAGGACCTCAGCACCTCAGATATATGGCATCCCTACTGATTATCCCATGAGCTCCTTGAGAGCAAGGATGACATTGTCTCAGCTTTTCACCTCACTGGTGCTCCCTGCACCACTCACTCAGGAAGAGCCATGTCCAAGTGGCCGAACCAGCCTCCCCCGTGTTGGTTGATTGTGTCTCATCGACAATAGAGTCTAGTCCTCCAGAACTTCTCCAATAGCTGTCTTTCAGCTCTGGTCCCATCCCACTACTTCAGTTCATTCGAGTCATCTGTTACCCCCGCCTCCTTCATGGCTCCTCTACCCTGGTTCTTACCCTTTTCCATTCTTCTCACTCCCCAAGAGGGCAAGTGCCTATCCCAGAAAGCATTTCCCATGCTCACAGCCCTTCAGTGCCTTTCGCTTGCTTAACAGCCTCCTGCTGCAGGTGATAGGGTTCTCACCTTCCAGGTGGGGGAGTCTGGTTGATGCCTGGTGGTATTCTGGGTCATACCACAAGACCAGTAGTTCCAACCCACCAGCCACTCTGTTGGGGAAAGATGAAGCTGTCTGCTCTGATAAAGGTGCTCAGTCCAGAAAATGCTGGGAAGTTCTTCCCCTGCATTCTAGCGGGTCGTGAGAAGTTGAAACAAACTCAAGTGGCAGTGGGTTTGATTTGGGAAGGAGAGGGATGGGGGTGGGGCTTTTGCTGTAGAGGATCCAGGTTCAATTTTTTGGCCAATGCACCACATGCATGGCTACCTGCCAATGAAGGCTTGCATGTTGTTATGATGCTGAACGAATTTCGGTGGAACTACTAGATGTGAGAACCTAGGAAGAAAGCCTTGATAAGCCAGTTCTGCAAAAAAAAAAAAAAAGTCAATAGAAATTCTATGGATCAAAATGGTCTTTGCCACAACCGATCATGGGACCGGCATGGAGCAGGCAGCATTTCATTCCATTGTCCATGCTCTTGCCATATGTCAAGGGCTGACATGACAGTAGCTAACGGTTGGATCCTTTCGCCATTTGATCAATTCTCTCTTCATCCAACACTCACTGCAAATGTTCCCTGGTCTGCGCAGCCTTGCCTGTCCTCATATGAAGCTGTCCTTTCTGGAGTAGGCTCCCGAACCTCCTGGATGAGCTTCCTTTCTAGCACTGCTTATCCCCGTGCTGATATAACTGAGAGGTCCACTGTGTCTTCCACCAACTATACCTTGCACTCTCAGAGCACATGCACAAGGATGCTGTCTTCTTCATCATGGTCCCCAAGAGCTGGCCAACTCCTGGTGAGACTAGACACCAAGAGAGAGCCTCCATCCAGGAATGAACAAACGAGTGAGCAGACAAGAAAAGCTGTGTGCCGGCTGACAGACTCCCCCACGATAACACCAGAGCTCTGCCTGCCTTCTTGGCAGTATCTTTATTGAAAATCAGCCTCCCGTCTATCCCTCTAAGCTTCTCGGTGGCGACACCCTGTTAAAAATGCTGGCTTCCTGATGACCCCCCCTTCCCAGGGAGGTGAGGTTCCATTTGCTTCTGCTAGTTGATTATGTTTTTTTTAAAAATACATTCCATTGTCATTCGAGGGGCTGCCATTCCATTGATGGAATTCTCAGATTTGCTGACGGTGGCAAATGGTGATAAGAGATTTTACTTTATTATCCGTTGTCCTTGGTTTTTATTGCTCCCCATTTAAAAAATATTCTGAGGCAAGTTATTACAAAAGCCTACCTGCTGGGTTGAGGAGCAGAGTCCTTATTCGGCACTGAAAAAATTTGCACATGAGCACTCGGCGGAGGGAGGTTGCTAGTAGTTAATGTTGGTTATTCCACTTCTGGCCAAGGCTGTATGGAAAATCAAAACAAAGAGGCTGGCCCATGTTTTTGGCTGAGTGGTTTCTCTTGATCTGATGGAATTATTTTATTGGAGCTATCTACATTACTTAGGTACTTATTTTTTTTAACAAGGCATTTCCTTGAGAGAATATAGGAAGGATGTGTTCAAGGTTGGATGAGGAGCTGGGAGCATTAGGTGACCACCCTGATGCCAAATTACTGGGTTATTTTTATATCTAGTTTTTCTCTCTCAATTCAAACAAAGATGACTAAATAAATGTCTCAATAGAGTAGGCCACTTGCTAATAAATGTTGTGGAGAAGCAGCATTTGGTGTCCCAATCAGGAGCTGATTGTTACATGTTTGCAAGTCAGTTATTAAACTGGTGGAAACTTAGAATCAATCACAGTGGGCGTATTTACACCATGCAAATGGGCAAACATGGCATGTCAGGGCTTTCTTTCCTCTCTGGAGAGCTGATTGACCTGTGTATCACTGGGTGTAAAGTAATTTGGAAGAGGAGGAATTCCATAGACTGGAGGTCTGACCTGTGCGCTCATGTGAACTAAAACAAGCAAATTTCCCTGCCTGGACCTGCATTCCCCAATCTGTAAAATGGGGAAACTGATGTCTCTGTCATGAACCATTGTCCCTGTCTGTTCCATACTGACACAGTCAATGAGGTAATCGCACGAAGCATTGTGCCCCATATTAGTGCTGCTTGTTGCCATTGAGTCCGTCTCCAATTTAGGGTGACTCCTTGTACCACGGAACGAAACACACCATCCTCACGATTGGTGGGGGACTATAAGGATCTATAGTGTTTTCATTGATGGAATTTTTGGAAGGAGATCATCAGGACTGTCTTCCCAGTCTTCGTTTGTCTGTAAGCTCTGCTGATTCCTGGTTCGCACCATAACAGCTTATAAGTCTCCAGGGACAGGAAGGTGGTGACTTGGCATGAGCTGCACTGGCCAGAAGTTGAACTCAGGTCCCTTTCAGGGGAGGTGAGAATTCGACCAAAGGTTCCATAAAAGCAAGCCTCCTCTTCTCTTTGGGAGAGAGGGGTGTGCTATGATCTTTGACTGGGTGGGATTCTTCCTAGGCTGGACTCAGATTGAACAGCCACGGGCTCAGCATCTCCACTGACCTTGCTCTGGTCTAGGAGCTCCTCTTCCCCCCTTCTTTTCTCAGTGCCAGCATTTGGCCCTCCCCTTCCATCCCATTCTTCCATCCATTGTGAGCGCTCTCCAATAGGGTCATAAGATCTTTCCCGCTCTGAAAACTCTTTGATGGCTCTCTACTTCCTACAGACAACAAACAGTGTGACATCCTTAGTATGGAATCAAAGGCTCCTTTTTGGTGGGGACGATTTGTTTTCAGATTCAGCCCCTCCATCACTGACTTCCTACCCTCCCAGTACTTCTGGCCTTTCCCAATTTGGTGAAATGATCACATGTTTTCGCTCCCCCAGGCCTCTGCCCTAGAACCTTGCCCTGCTTGTGTCACCCTCTCTTTGTGACCCAGCTCAGCGCCCACTCTCTCCTGGTGTTTGTACCTCCATTTCCCTAGGTCAGTTCATTCTGTGAGAGGCTTTTCCCTCTGCTCCCTCAGTACCACTGGGCTCCAAAGGGACTTGCCTAGGTTTCTGAAACAAACGCCGAATGTAGAGCTTACTAATGAGATTTCAAATCCCATGTTCGTGGAAAGTGAAATGGAATTGTTATTATTATTCACAATCAGTGAACAGCCAACTCCCCTCCCCTCCATTTTATTGAACTCTTATTAAGTACCAGGTACACTGCTAGTCATTTTCTACTTTAGTTTTCCTAATAACTCATGAGAGAGGCGTTCCTTTCAAGATTGCTGCTGTGCTGCTAGGTGCTATTGTGTAGCACTTGGACAGTGCACACCGGAACAAAACTCTCCCTGGTCCTGGGCCGACCTCACAACGGTCACTCTGTTTGTGTCCATGACTGTAGCCACGGGAGTAACCCAACCCGTGGACGTCCATCCTCTTTTATGCTGGCCTTCTACCAAGGTTCATGGCCCAGGCTCGGCACGGTCAGGTAAAGTATCAGTCAGTAGTGGAAGAATTAGACTTTTTTTCTGAACTGAGATGTGTGTGCGTGTGTGTGTGTGCGTGTGTGCGCGTGCGCGCCTGTGTGTAAGGGACTCTGGTGGCAGTGCAAGCCTTGGGCCGCTAACTACAAGCTCAGCAGTTCAAATGCAGCCGTTGCTCCTCAGGAGAAAGTTGAGGACTTGTGCTTCCAGACAGATGTATAGACTCGGCGTCAAATGGAGCCCTCTCATCTGTCCTTTGGTCTGCTAGAGGTCTGAACCCGCTCAGTGGCACTGGGTGGTGGTGGTGGGTGGTTTGTGTGGGTGTGCACTAATTTGTATGCACATATGTGTTTTGGTAGTGTGCATAGGGTTACAAGCATGTGGATGTGTGCCCACCTGTTGGTGCATGTGTGTGCCGCTATGTCGGTATATGTGTATGTTTCCCCGTGTGTGTGTATGAACAAGGGGGCTTCAAACAGTCTGTGGAACATATAATGAAAAGCCAGTGGGATTAGTCCAGGAAATTTTTGAAGTCCCCTCTTATGTGTGTGTGTGTGTGTCTTCTTCAGTATATACCATCTTGTGTGTGTGTGTGTGTGTCCCCTCTTCAGTATATACTGGGACCGCTGCCCAAATAAAGCGAAGCTGAGCAACAAGGCTGAGACTTTGCTGCGACTTTTGCTTGGATGCCTTTCTTTCTTTCTTTCTTTGGGGAACTTGGTTCTTCCGAGGCAGGAGATGCACTTAATGAAAAGCAAAAGAAGTGAAACCTTTCCAAGGGAGCATTGCCCCCTTGCAGTCCTGCTTGTCCTGCCACCCAGAGCCCGGGCCCAGGGCCCCAACACGAGGTGGGAGGGGCCCTCTGCTGCTCTTCTCACCATCTGGATCTGTCAATGCAATGGGTGATGAGAATCAGTGTGATCCTTCCCCCCCCTCACCCCCTTTCATGTGTGGTGCTTAAGTTTCTGGAACTGCCAGGGGGAGACAGGCCCTAACAAAGTGGCTGTATGTGCAGCTTGCATGTCATCACCATGTTCTATAATTATAAGAAAATGAGTTGTCATAGTAACCACCATCAAGGCCTGCTTCTTCCTGGAGATACTGACAAGCTACTCAGCGATGTGGTCCAAGCCATCGGGCTCTCATTGGGTTGATAATCACGGACTTCCGGGGCCGGGGGGGGGCTTTCATCGGGCACCCTGCCTCACTAGCCGTCTGACTCACCGTCTCTGAAGGCCGGCGCCACAGCCCACTGGCTACATGACCTTGGGTCAGCCGCCTGTCCGCCCTGACCCTCACTTTCCTTTTTAATAAGAAGGGCACCAGTGTTCACGCCTGTGGCCGGTTGGGAAGATGGCCATCCCGTGCCTGGTGAGGTTGGCATGCTGCCTTGCACACGGTAGGAGGCTGATCCACACAGAGAATAAAGATGGCTGAAAGTAGAGAGGGTGGGCATTTTCACCATCATTAAAAAAGTCTCATCGATTTGGGGAGGGTCTGTGCCTGGAAAACTTGCTCAGCTGGAGAGCAATTCTAGACTGGATCATGTTTATGAAGAAAGAAAGTTCAATCACGAGCAAGGAAAGAGACACGGAGAGAAAAGGAGCTGAGGGGGTGAGGAGGGTGATGGACACAAACACGCTCACACAAAACAAGTGAAGATTTTGCCAGATGCAATCAATTTGGAGGAAGTTCTCCCAATTTGTTTTTATTGCTTTTCTCTTAGGCTAAAGGGTAGGTCGAGGGAAGAACTCCAATCTTTAAAAATCTCAAAAAAGCCTCTAAGCAGCAGTGGGTTATGACCCATTGTGTGTGTGTGTGGGAGGGGAAGAGTCCAACGACCCTTTCATAGGGGCCACCCAATCACGACAGTAGCAAAATGACAGTTATGCAGTAACAATGAAAACAGTGTTATGGTTGGGGCAGGTCACCTCCCCACGAGGAACTATATGAAAGGGTAGCAGCATGAGGTAAGTTGAGAACTTATGGAATGAGGGAACTGAGTTTCTGGTCTCCATCGCTGGGCCTCAGTTTCCCCATCTGTAAAATGAGCTGGGGGTGTGAGAAGAGGCTGCTTCCCCAGGGCCTTTTGACTGCGATGTTCTAGAGCGAGCTTTTCAGCCAAGGGTGAAGCCATCCCCCTGCCACAGGGGACGATTGACAATGTCTGGGGGGATTTTACTCTGTCACCACTAAGGGTTGGAGGATGCTATGTGTCTGTGACTGGCACTCGGTGGGGAGAGAGGCCAAGGGATGGTGTGAAACATTGCACAATGCACAGGAAAGGAGCCCCCAACATGGGAAGAGCCCTCCAGGGTGTGTTTACGCTCCTAGCCACTGCTGTCCAGGCAATCCTGCCGCCTTGGCAGCCTGTGTAGAGATTCGGAGACAGCCCATCTCTGCAGGAGCAGACAACCTCATCCAGGTGGCTGGCGGCTTTAAAATGCTGACCTGGCAGTAAGCAGCCCAACCCTGATTCCAGAGATGAATTCAGGAAGCATGGCCACTGCCCCAAGAAGGGTACTTCAGTTTCTCACCCTAGGAATCTGGGTGATTTTTCAGTCCCAGAAAATTGCCTGGAGGCTTAGACAGATGAGATTTCTGTAGGTCATAGGGAACTTATTATAAAAATAGGCCACTAGCCACTGATTCCTCAGAGTGTCCTTCTCCCACGGGACTGCGTACCTCTGCCCTGCCCCTGGGTGATGGTTTCACGGGCAATGTAAAATGAACAGAATGCAATGGTTAGCCTGTTAGCTAGCTTTATTATTTTTTTTAACAGAGGAAGACCAGAAATAAATGTCACCTATATTTCTACTTCCCTCCTCATTTCCAGCACCCGTCTTTGAACTTGACTTTGTAAGCCATAGCCAGTGTGTCTTCTGCCATTCACATATGACTGTTCCCTTCCCTTGCTTAAAGCCAGTCTGAGGCTTCTCCTGGCCTTCAGGGTAAAATCTGAACTCTATGCTTATTATACCTGCACCTTTGAGCCGGTCTCTTGATCTTTCCTTCAGCCTTGTTTCCTGCCAGCCTCTATATTTCTCACTTGAACTTACTCCATTTCCACCAATGTAAATCCAAGGCAGCATTGGCTCAGAGGGAAAACGCTCGCCTTCCCCTTGGGAGGCCAGGGGTTGGTTCTCAGTCAATGTACTTCATGCATATCCATCATCCACTGTCAGTGGAGACATCATCCGCTGTCTGTTGTTGTGAGGTTGGACAAGTTCCGATGGCACTTGCAGACTAGGATGGGCTAGGAAGAAAGATCTGGTGATCTACTTTTGAAAATGAATCTGAAAATCCTTTGGATCATGATGCTCTGGTAGACAATGATGTTCTACTGTACATGAGGTCACCATGAGTCATCCACCAACTTGGTAGCAGCTGGCAATAATCACCGAAATGACTTACCGGAGTCTTCAACACACTCTACTGTATGACTGCCAAGGCACTGCCTCCACTTCTGTGCTTCGGTAATTCCTTCTGCTTGGAATGATTTTGGTTTCCACATGATCTGTTCACTTCATCACTTCATGAATGATATCTGACTTAACAGTATCTGGCTTTGTCCCGATGGTCAGATCTACAACTGAGCTCATAGTGTGGAAAGTAGTTAGCCTAGTGTCTGCTAAACCACAGAGATTCATAGATTAGCCAAGTTGACATATAATATTAACCAACACACTAGCTCTCCTGGGGCCTTGTGTATTGTAAGTGTTCTGTAGTTGTTCTCTGTGAGAGCAATACATGAATACATTGCTTCTTGAGACCTTTGTCATTGAGGGAGAGGTGGCTAACGTCTCTCCTTTCTGCATTCTTTCATTCAATTTCACATGGCCCTTTGAGAGCCCAGAAGTCTCAGTGAGGGGTGAGCAGTTATGCACTTAGTTGCTAGCTGAAAGCTTGCAGTGGTGCCGCTGAAGAAAGGCATGGTGATCGACTTCTGGAACATCCTCTATTGAAAATCTCCTGGAGCATGGTTCGACTCTGCCCCATGTGGAGTTGCCATGAGTTGGGGTGGGCAGCAACTTGAGAGCGATTGGTTACCGGTTCTGAGAGCCTGAGCTCTCAAGGGCAGAAACTGGTCTGGATTCAGCCCGATAGCCCTTATGACTTCCAACCCAGTGAGTGTAAATGGATACATTCAACTTCAAGGAGATGGCCAGCCCAATTGTGGGGAGACTGGAGAATACCACATCTAGTTATGTGCCTATCTCTGCTGGCTCCCGTGGTTGTAGGAGCTGATGGACCCCAAATCTGTAGGTCAGGTAGCCCGCCAGAGGCTTTGGCAGACTGATGGTCCAAGAACTGAAAGTCAGGTGGTAAGAAGAATGCAGGGTAAGAAAGAGAATGAGACTTGCTGGAAAATCCATTTTATACACTAGATGCAGCCCCCCCACCCCAACCCCCCGTGCAAGGAAATACCCCTTTCAAATGATTGGCTGCTCACTCAGATCATAGCATGGAAGGTGGTTCTATAGTGTTGGCCACACCACTGAGCCTCATTTATCAGCCAAGTTGACATAGAATATGAAGCACCACGCTCTCTCTCCTGGGCCCTTGAGTCCCATAAGGGGCCAGTAGCTCTTCTTTGTGACAGTCACACATGACTATTTCTGTGAAAAATTCCAGCAGTACAGAAGAGCGTTCATTGAAAGTGTCCCTTTCTCTCTAGTCATAAGCCTTTTCTCCTGAAATACATGCTGAGCTCTAGTAACGCTGGGAGATAAGTAGGGGATGGCGAAGCACAAGGTCAGCAGCACTCCTTGAGAGAAAGGAGGCTGTGTGTCCCAGAAACCCTGTCGAGGGTTGCTATAAGTAGAGATCAGCTTGATGGCAGGGGGTACCTCCTTGTCACAAGGATCTGTGTCAATTTGCCTGAATTAAAATGAGACGGAACTCAGTTTAGTTCCTCTCTGTACTAGCCCAGTAGCCACCTGTGGCTCCAAACACAGCAAACTCACTTCCAATGAGCCTATTCATACTCACAGAGACTCAACAGGCCAGAGCAGAGCTGCCCGGGCGGTTTCCAAGACTGGACTGCTTTATGGGAGTAGACAGCCTCATCTTTCTCTCAAGGAACACCTGATGATTTTGGATTTCCAACCTTGCAACTAGCAGCCCAGTGCACAGTCCACCACGACTAGGGCGCCCCGCAAGGGGCTCGTGGTTACCATATCGGACAGCTCACATTTATAGGACATTTCTGTCCCCCGGGACATTCTATTGAGCAGTCCCAGAATAGTTTCCTATGTAACCATCTGGAGAAAGTTTCTATATGCATTTATGCATATAGACATTTGGTATCCTCTTTCATTTACTCAAATGGGACCATTTCACACACATTCTTCTAGACCTTGCTTTTTTTCCCCTCTTAATAATATATCTCAGAAATCTTTGAGATCAGCACATTGAGATCATTTGTTCTTCTTAATGGCTGTCAGAGGATGCTTCACAATCTTTCTCAATTAGTCTCTGATTGTTCCTGTTCTAGCTTTCAGTCTTCTGCCAGTAAAAAATGCGCTACAGTGAACTTCCCTATGCATGTGTTTTCATAACCATAAGCCTGCGCACACACACACATATACACCCATGCCTTTCATGTATTTTAGAAGTATATCTGTAGGGTAGAAGCATCTTTAATCTTAGGAACTTTCACTAGAGGCTCTATGAATGCTCAAATTCAATCACTTTTGCCCAACTTCCAAAACCTTTCCACCAGTCTCCTATGCCTCCCCAAAGATGTCACCGTGAGGACTAAGGGGCTCCTGACTGAAGTCACGGAATTGTCAGTCATCTCAGATGCATGTGAAATCCAGACAATGAATCAGGCAGACTGCAGAAGAATTGACACATTTGATTTATGATGTTGGCAACAAAAACTGAAGCTACCATGGACCACCAGATGAATGAACATAGCTGTCCTGGATGAAGTACAGCCAGATGCCCGTAAGAAGCATGGTGGTGTCTGTTCATCTCGTATACTTTAGACATGTTATCAGGATAGACCAACCCCTGGAAAAGAGCACCATGCTTAGGAATGAGAAAGAGGAAGGCCCTCAATGAGATGGATTGGCACAGGGACTGCAACCGTGAGCCCAACCAGAGCAAGGACTGTGACGACAATGCAGGACCAGGCAAAGCTTCCTTCTGTTCGCTACAGAGTTGCTAAGAATCTGTGCCATCTTGATGGTGCCTAAAAGCAGCTCTCCTTCCTGAAGGCTCTGATCGAAAGGTTGGCGGTTTGAGTTCACGCAGACAGGTCTCAGAAGGAAGACCTGCTGATCTGCTGTAGAAAAGACAGTCACTGTGTGCAGCACAGTCCTGCTCTGACACAGGGGGCAACTGTGAGTCAGAAGAAACCAACTGGCCACAGCAACTTTCTTTGTAGGCTCTTCACAGTGCCCAGGGTTTGCTTCTGATGGGAAGATTGGCGGTTTGAATCCACTCAGAGGTGCTTTGACAGAAAGTCCTAGTGATCTAGTTCTAGGACAAACACTGCCATGGAGACCCTATGGAAAGTCATTCTATTGTGAAACATACAGGGCTACTGAGAGTCAGAATCGACTGGAGGGAAACTGGTTTCCATAGGGCCTAGGAGTATGTTCCTCCCCACTTGGTCAATGCCAGGTTTTAGCACATGTTAGACAGTTAGCCATCTGAGAGAGAGAGAGAGAGAGAGAAAGAGAGAGAGAGAGAGAGAGAGAGAGAGAGAGAGAGAGAGAGAGAGAGGAGAGAGAGAGAGAGAGAGAGAGAGAGAAAGAGAGAGAGAGAGAAAAGACTGCTCCTCTTTGTTTACCTTGCATTTCTCCCGCTAGGTGAGACCAAGGCCTCCTTCTGCGTGTCTGTGCACTGGTTTGGTCTTGAATCTCCTTCCTGGAAGAGCTCTCGCTTGCTGGAGCTCTTGTCTGTTCTTGCCTGGTCTCTATAATAGCAGGGGCCTGGCTTTCTAACTTGCTTGGCATTTCCCTCAGTTTGTATTCAACCTCTTCACTTTGTTTATGGCAGAATTTCTTTTTTAGTCTCATGGCATTTCTTACTTTTGCTTTACACAAATTTGTCAAAACCTCCAGGAGTCCTAAAGGGAAATATGGATTCATCCGACAACATAAAAATCAAGGCTCTCTCCTACTCTAAACTCGTGTTTTCTTCTAGTGATTTTATGGCTTTGTTTTTTTATTATGTTAACATTTTGACCTGTCTGGGATTTGCCTCCATGCAAAGAATAAGGTGGGAACTCAGCCTCATTTCTTTGTAAGTGCCAGTTTTCCAGTGGTTCTAACACTACTTGTTAACCCTCCCTTCGAATCGGATGGACCCTTTCTTTCATGTGCTGAATTCTCTTCCATTGGTCTGACAGTTTCTTAAATTAAAATCATTTTATTGGGGGCTCGCGCATCATTTTTTACAATGCATAAATACAAATACTGTGCAAGCACCTTCACATGCCTGCTACCATTATCATTTTCCAAATATCCACTTTTCTACTTGAGCCATTGATATCAGCTTCCCATTCTTTCCCCTCTGTCCCTGATCCACCCTCCCTCACCAACCCTCAATACTTTATAAATTATTATTGTTCTGTCATATCTTACACTGCCCGACCTCTCCCCTCGCCCACTCCTCCGATGTCTGTCCTCCAGATAGGAGGTTCTGTTTAGATCCTTGCAGTTGCTATCATGGTCCCAACTCTACCGTACAAATCCAGCTGTACCGGAGAAGGTACACTGGTAGAGATGGGAGCTGGAGATATGGGGAACCCAGGACAGATGAATCCCTCAGGGCCAGTGATGAGATTGGAGAGACAGAGCCAACTACAAGGGTCTGACAGTTTTTATCGTACACCAAATTAAGTCAACTGCAGTACTGTACAACATATTCCAACATCCTTATGCACTGTTCTCCCTTTTTAAAAGAAAGTTCATATGCATGCTTTGCACATTTTCTATTTGACAACTACATAAATAAATATTAAGTACATATTTAGGTTTAAAATAAACTGAGGGAAGCTATATCATTTGAATGCTGCATCTTTTATTCTAAAGCCAAGATTTAACTTTTTATCTGTGCAAGTATGTTCCCATGTCTCCCAGATGAGTTTCACAGTTTACGCTGGGTGGATACCGAAGTCTATTTTTAGTGGTTGTTGTAAATGGGACATTTTATTACATTACATTCTCTAGCAGGTTATCATTTACACTTAATTCAAAATGCTTTTGAATTTCATGCCCTTTTTTTGTCACTAAGCATTTGCTGACTTCACTTACCGTTGCTAATATTTTCCTTTAAATTTGACTCTTTGGGTTTTCTAGCTAAATATTTGTATAATCATCAATAACACTGATACGGCCTTGTCCTTCCTGATATTTATTTGAGGTTTAAACATTTTTTTTTAATTTCTTCTTTCTAACTTTCAGGCTCCTTTTATTGTTTTCTTGTCTAATTGCATTGGCCAATACTTTCAGATGTATTACATCTAGTATTTCACCATTTAAAGTAGGAGGAATGTCTACTTGTCATTGCCATGCTTCCTTTTCTCACACATGCTCTTTATGCATTTGAAAAATACAAAACGCCTTCACAGAGATGATCATCTGGTTTCCTGCTTGACTCAGTAATACAGTAAATTGCACTAATAGACTTCCAGATAGCACACTCTGCTTACAGGCTGTCATTTGAACCATGGTGAGTTTTCTTTTGGTATATTACTGAATTCTCATTGCTAATACACTATGTAAATTAATACCATTAGCTTGTGTCCTATGTTTTTCACTATCTTCATAAGCTGATGTTATGATACTGTCTGTAAAGAGCAAATCTATTTGTTTTCTTTTTTGTATGCTCTAAAAGACCTACAGGAATTGAAAATCATTTTTCTTGATTTTTTTTAAAAGCAGAATCAGCCTGTACAATTACCTGACTAAATGTTTTGGGTAATGTATAGGTAGTTTTTAGGAAAAATGTAAAGAATTAATATGTAAGGTTCCTTTGCATCCAGCTACCACTCCCTAGCTTTGAAAGACTACATTTTGGAGTTTGTTCGTGGCCAGTCTCATAATTAATTCTCCATGCAGCAATTTCTTTCCAAGTGACCCCATTATGTCAGTAAATATAACAGAGTAGCCGCCACGTCTCAGTCAGTCCTAGACCCAGTGGTGTGGGTGTCCATGGAAGCATAAAACTGACACAGGATGAGCACATGTGTTACAGAGCATAACTGACCATGAGCTCATACTCCTGGGATGTAGGCACGCAGTTGAAACCATCACTTTGGAGAATCTGGGCTTTAAAGCAACCTCATTAATCTTTGATTATTCATAGAGCTCAGGGCTCTGTATTTACAGTTTTTCCTTCAGGCGCACATTTGTTATCTTTGGGAGGAAAGTGCCCTATTTCCCTCTGGACTGTACACAGTGGGACAGCCCCTGGTATTTCCTCTTTGTGTTGCCATCAGGCCCCGTCTCTGATGCCAGTCTGACCAGCAGAGCAGAGCAGAACTCATCTCCGTCGCCTTCCTCCCTGGTTCTGCCACGGGCTGCCAGCGTGCATTCTCTCTTTACCTCCTCAACCTCGAGGTTCCTTTTTCTCTGCAAATGTGATGCTGGTCTTGTTTTGTGTTCCTTAGATGTGATAACATCAGGAAAGCATCCCCAAGGAGTTGACTCTTCTCCAGGGTCCATAGAAGTAGCTCACTCCTTTATGGATCATTGCTTCCTTCCAGGATCCTGTTTCCAAGGTTCATCACATTGTAGCGTGCCAGGACTTCCTTTTTCCTCAGGGCTGATTGATACCCCACGGCCTGTCTGTACCACTGCAGAGAGGAGGCAGGGAGCCACTGCAGTTGGTTGCCATTGCGTTGCCTCCAACCCCTGGTGATGGCATATTACGGAGTGGAAGTGTCTCACAGACTTTCCTGGGCTGCCTCCTACACAGAGTCATTGTGCCAGGCCTTGTCTTTTGGGCAATGCTGGGTGAGTTTGATCTACCAACCTCTAGGTGAGCAGTGCAGCCTCAGGATAACCTAGGGACTTTAGTGGCCAGAGGCCAAATTTGAGTACACTACAGGCAGGAGGGAGGCTCACTATTTCCCAGACCATGATCTGATAGGCTGATAGGAAATTGGGGAATAGATAGAAGTGTTTTCCAACCGGGTGATTGTCAGTGCCAGTAAATGGTGCACGTGGGGAATGTTGAAGTCAGAAATGTTTTGCTCCACATGCATTTGGCACAATAAAATAATCAGTCAAAAGAAAGTGTCTTAAAATCAAACCAGGCAAACAAAGATCATGGTTGACACCCAGCCAATATAGGTTGACTTTCTTATCTTTCGTGTTTCCAAGAATACCCAAGAGTCCTGAGTCAGGAAGAAGACATCTGTGGGACCCTTGTCCAGGCCCGGGCCTTTCTCTGCTGGACTATATGTAGTGTCTTCCCCAGTTCAATTTCCATCTAATTTGCCAACGTGATTTTAACATTCCAACCCGATTGTGTCAGTCACTGCCTGTCATAGCTCCAGGTTTACTTCCAGTAAACCCTTTCAGCTGATACCGTGCAGCCTCTTTAGATTGCCCCTGGTTACCTTCCAAGCTTCGTTTTCATTGCTGTGGACACTCGCATGGGGCTTTCTCTGCAGGGACCACTTTGCCTCCCCCTCTAGTCGTCAAGTCTTTGTTCACATGGCACTTCCTCTGGAAGGCACCCCCTCTCCTCTGCCCTGCCCTCTGGGCTGGCTTAGCTGCATCTTCCCAGCCTTAGTGTTCTTTCACCCTTTCTCCTCATTCCCAGGAAAGCAGAGAGTGGTGTTGCTCCAGATGCACCCTCTGCCCCCACCCCCTCCCTGGGGACTAGGTTTCCAGTCCGGCTCTCCTGTCAGGTGGATGATGGGTTTTGGAATACTTGGTATTAGGTGAATGAGTTTCTCCATTTCATTCTCAGGAAAACCTGGGATAAAGCATGCTTTAAAGCATGGAAATGAGGCCAGGGAAATCGATTGCATTTGCAATTGCGGGAGGGGAGAGAAAAGCGTGACTTTCAGAGCCTCCCTGGACCCAGCACTTTAGTGGAGGGAGAGCCACCATCCATTGAAATTCTGACTCCGTACTAGGACCAGCCCACCAAACTGTTCCGTCACCTGCTGCTCATGAAACCCAGGAACCAGCATGCTGAAAAAGCCCCCAGGGCCTCCTTGTGCAGCTCCCGCCTGCCTTTGCAGCAATCAGGAGCTGGCTGGGCAGCTTTGCAGTGATTTTACAGTTAACTATCCATGCTCGGAGAGGCCTCCTTCAATAGACGGCGGTGGGAGGCCTGAGGCAAGGCAGGAGAGGGCCTTGTGAAGGCGCGCTTTCTGGATCCTAAGCATTGTGCTTGCTGCACTCGTTGTCCTCCCCTACCTCTATAGCTGTCCCAGGATGGGGACAAGCTGATGATGCCCAAGGTCATATGGAGGAGACTGGAGGCATTTACTCTTGTCTTCTGATCTCTTAGAATCTTCAGCTGTGGGCGTCTAGAAAGCCTCGAGTCAATTAATTTCTCACGGATGACAAGTTTGAAAAAACAGAAACAAATAAATAAACACAAAACAGTAGCTGTTGAGCCGATTCTGAATTAAGGCAGTGCCAAGTACGTCAGACTGGAAAACTCAGCTTCCTCTCCTGTTCTGTAGGGATGTCAGTGCCCAAGCTCCTTGGAAGGTCTTTCTTCTGAGGCACCTCTGGGTGGCCTCAAACCTCCGGCCTTTCATGAATTGGCTGTACCTCTCAGGGACTGCACCCACAGCCAACCGTTCAGGCTTATCCCTGTCCCCTCCCCTCCAGCCCTGGCTAAATCACCACTCTCCTCATCTTTGAAATGGGGATCATCATAATCCCACCTGTCACCAAGGCTTGCCAGGAAGACCAAATGGAGATGCCAGGGAGACGGCTGGGGGCAGGGCCAGGCACACTGCAAGTACTCCATGCAGGTTAGCGCGCAGTAAATCATGCCGCCCGTCAGTGAGCTGCCCTAAGTCATTTCTGGAGAGAGACCGGAGTGTCATCCACCAGAAGATGAATGAAACGGGTTACGTGGCTCTTATTTACTTAGCTCACATTTATCGAGGGCCGGTGAGAGCCAAGCCCCAGGTCGATGAAAGGCCCACTGACGTGGCTCCTCCAGCCTCCGCCCTCAGGGAGCAGCTAGTTCATTCCCGACCCACGTCTGGCACAGGGAGACGTGGGCACCGGCATTTCCAGCAGGCCCCTCATGGTCTCTCTCCACCGAGCCTGGAGCTGGGAACATTCCCAGCTCTGAGCGCACCCCCAACTGCCCAGCCCCTGCCCTGCTTGATGCTCTCTGGTCCGGCCCTTGCCTCCCGCCCCACTGCGTGTGGGGGGCCTGCCCAGA
The DNA here is from genome assembly GCA_004026705.1 of Nesogale talazaci. Classification (NCBI taxonomy): domain Eukaryota; kingdom Metazoa; phylum Chordata; class Mammalia; order Afrosoricida; family Tenrecidae; genus Nesogale; species Nesogale talazaci. The sequence continues at coordinate 123,329 of PVJH01003511.1, forward strand.
GGAGCGAAGGCCCTACAGAGAAAACGAGGCTGCCCCTGCCCTCGTGAGCCCTGGTACCCACACATCCTGAGGGGGCTGCCGGGAAGGGATGGGAGGAGTTCCGGTTGAATGAACACACACACACACCAGCTGCGGGGAGCTTGGCTGAGGGAAGGTGATCTCATTAGCTTCCTGTCTCTACTCTTGCGGGAGGCGTCCCCATGCGCCGCCCGCTGCCTGTCGGATGGGTTTCTCCTTTGTCCCTCATCAGAATCATTTCCAGCAGCGGGGTGCTTTTGTGGTTGGGAGCCAGTGAGCGGGTAGACCCAAGGGCCTGGGTTCAGTCCCCGTGGGAAGCCATGGACAAGCTCACGGAGGCTGGGGCTCACCTGGTGCTCTGTCACCCGCCTCTGGCAGTGGCGGGCAGAGACGTTGTGGCCCCACAGGGGATGCCATAGGTAAGGAGGGAACCTAAACCAGGGCTATTGCTGTTAGCTGCCAGCAGGTTGACCTCCCCTGCCCAGGCAGACTCAGCAAGCAATGTCCTACAGTGGTGCCCAGTCCGACATCATCCTGTGATGGACTGCCACAGGGATCTCTGTGACCCATGGGGATCCTTTGGCTGATTCTTCAGGAAGAAGTTGATCGCCAGGCCTTTCTCCTTAGTTTGTTAGGATTTAGAGCAGCACCCAAGCCTTCATAGACACATGGGTGGTGTCTGTGCATGGGGTACATTAGTAGATATTAAACTTTGAGTCTTCTGGATGGTAGATGAAAATTCTATAATATCACCACCACTACCCTCCTATCTGCACAGCCTTTTGCTTTCATTACACTCAATTAAAATCATAATCACTGGGGCAGTAAGCAAATGGTCTGACCTGTCTGCTCAAAGGCCACTGGCCTGCACGTGGGTCAGATCTGTAGATATAATCAATACCGGTGACAATAGCAGATCTCACCTTACTGAGTTTCAAATGGTGCAATAACCCTGGAATAACCCTGGTGACAATCGAAAGACTTTATTTTTACTCGTTTCTTTCTTGAAACATTTTTTTCATTAGTAGCATAGCTGTACTTGCTTTTCAAAAAATACAGCTCCATTTTTTGGGGGGGAGGGTGGTGAAGGTTTGAAGAGTGGATCTGTTTCCCATTCAACAATTCCTACACATTTTGTTGCATGTCATTGATTGCCATGGCATCATGTATGCTGTTTCCTCCTGCATTTCCTCTCTCCCTGTCTTCTTTTCTAATTCTTCAGGAGAATTAGAAATCTTCTTTTCTAATTAAAAATTCTTTTCTAATTCTTTTCTAATTAAAAATCTTCTTTTCTAATTCTCCTTGGGAGAATGCTGCCCCTTTAGTCTCAAATGATTGATTATTCTTAAGTGTGTACCTCTATAATGTTATGATTTCCCTTCTATACCTAATGTTTGATTGAAAAGTGAGCTACACATGTGACTTCAGGGCGAGTCCCAAAGCGTGCTTAAGGGCCATAGTCCTGGGGTTTCCACCAGTCTCTGTGATCGATAAGATTTGCCTCTTTCATGATTTTCAGGGTTTTTCCCCCCTCTCACTGTACCCAGTACCTTCTAACGTGATTCCTTACAGATCAGTTCATAGTGATAGCCAGATGTGAGGGTTCTCCTAAATGGAGGTGATGGACAAGGTTGCCATGTAAGCTCCAGGACTCTTTGCAACAGTCCAGGCAGGAGAAAGGCTCTTTTGTGTTGAACAAGGGTCAGGGAGCAGAGGCTGGAGCCTTGCGTGGGGGCATGAGCCTGAGAAACCCCATTGCCTTACTGAGTCTGTTTGCTCAAAAGTCTGACGACAACTCTAACATCTCGGTCCAGTGGTTGTTGTGAGGACTTAATAAAGACTGTGTATAATGCACAGTGCCTAGCTTGTAGCAAGAGTTTGATTAATGCCAGATCCTTCTTGGCATTTGTATTTGTTTCCTAGGACTGAACACAATGGACCACAGTAAATGGCTTTAAACAACAGAAACATAGGGTTCCAATAAAAGAACCTGGAAGGTTCTTGGGAAAGATCCATCTTTTCCCTTTCTAGCTGCTGGCAGCTCCAGGCATTCCTTGGCTTGTGGCAGCATCATTTCTACCTCAGTCTCTATCTTCACATGACTGTCTTCCCTGTGGGTGTGATTCTTCTCTTTCATGAGGACCAGTCATATTTTGACAAAAAGGCATACCCCTTCATGTTAACTCAACTGAAGACATCTAGGAAAAATCTGTTGCCAAACACAGTTTCTTCACAGGACCCAGGGACTAGGACACAGGTTTTTGGAGGACATGTTCAAAGCACACCAGAGATGTTTTGTGATTGTGCATGTGGGCAACGCTATTTCCCGCTCTCCCATAGACATTAGTTGGCCCCAGATGTTCATTCATGCCAACTGTGAGTTGGCTGTGCACTCACCCCACGCTGGGCACACTTTTCACCTTACTTTCCGCCTGGTCCCGGAACAGATGGGGATGAATCCTCATTTTGGCTTGACCTCGGACCCATCATTTCTTGAAACTTTCTTTTCTGGTTTAGAGATGACTGCAATTTATTATTTTTTATTTTAATATGAATTGTTATATCAGGGGGCTCTTAGAATAATCCATACATCAATTACATCCAGCACATTTGTATGTATGCTGCCATACTCTGGTCTAGTTGGATTTGTAAGGTAGACCTGGGGTCATGATAGTCGGGGGTAGGAAGCATTGAAGAACTAAAGGAATGCTGTGTGTTTCATTAGTGCTATTCTGCACCCTGGATGGCTCATCTCTAACTTGTGACCTTTCTGTGAGGGAATGTCCAATTGTTTACAGATGGGTTTTGGGTCTTCACTCCAAGAACTTTATTTTATTAAAATAAAACTGAAAAGTCAAATATTATAAGTCTCTTGAAGGGCTTAGCATGAACAAATGAAAGAGGGCATTGCTTGTATCAGCTGCCTCCAATCAAAAATTGAGACATTCCCCTTGAATGTAGAGATTTCTGCTCTTTCTTTCAAATGTTATGTTGTCCTTGACAACCATTGTCTGAGTGGATCAGCTGAGACCAGACACTCACTCTCTTCTTCCATCAGTGCCTAGTCTACCTGCTATCTCACACCAAGCCCTCATCCCTTCTTATGCTTCTGTCAGTCCCATGCTGCACACAGTAGGTGTTCAAGAAAGGCTGTTTAAAGGAGCATATATTTGAATCTCAGTGTTCCACCTGTATGTGCATTTGCTAGCTTTTAAAAAAAATCATTTTGTTGTTGGCTCATACAACTCTGACCACAATCCATACATCCATTCATTGTGTCAGGCACATTTGTACATTTGGTGCCATCATCATTCTCAAACATTTGCTTTCTACTTAAGCCCTTGGTATCAGCTCCTCATTATTCCCCTCCCTCATTATCTCCCTTCCTCATGAACTCTTGATAGTTTGTAAACTATTATTATTTTATCATTTCTTACACTGTCCAATGTCTCCCTTCATCCACTTTTCTGTTGTCTGTCCCCCAGAGAGGAGGTTCTATGTAGATCCTTGTAATCAGTTCCCCCTTTCTACCTTCCCTTCCCTCCACCCTCGTGCTATTGCCACTGTCCTCACTGGTCCTGAAGGGATCATTTGTCCTGGATTCTCCATGTTTCCAGTTCCTATCTGTACCAGTGTGCCTCCTCTGGTCTAACTGGATTTTTAAGGTAGAATTGGGATCATGTTAGTGGGGTGGGAAGGTAGCATGTAAGAACTAGAGGAAACATGTACGCTTTATCGTTACTACACTACACCATGGCTTACTTGTTTCCTTCCAGAGACCCTTCTGTAAGGGTCTACAGTTGCCTACAGATAGATTTTGGGTCCTCATTCTGCTCTCCCCAATGATTCACAATGATGTGAATTTTGGTTCTTTGATGCCTGATACCTGATGCCTCCAACACCTCATGATCACACAGGTCGGTGTGCTTCTTTCGTGTGGGCTTTGTGCTTCTGAGCTAGATGGCCCAGCCAGCTTATAAAGGTGCCATTCACCATTGTGAACCAGCCTTGGCATCTTCATCCTGTGTGAGGCTTATTGTTAACACCCTTCATTTTCTCTGACCTTAGCTGAGTGATCACTTGAACTTTTAAAATGAAAAAAAACAACAACAGCAAAAAGACAACACTTCCAGAGAACCAAAGATTTATCTCTGACACTGGCAGAGCCCCCAGACCTTCGTGTCTTCTTTCTAATGATTATGCCAATAGCACTTTGCATTCAGAAGTGAGTTATTGCTTTGGAATGTGCCTATTTAAATTGTGCTCTTTCTCTTTCAAGGGCTCCGCCAATATGAATGAGGCCCTGGCTCTTTGTCCATCCCATCCCTCCTTCCCCTGGGGAGCTGTGCTCTCTGGGTTCTGAAAGAGACTCATGAATTATGACTGCCATAAAGTTTGAGGCTGCAGATGTTTCATTTTCTGCTCAAAAAGCAATTTACTTAGTGGGATTCATTGGGACCCTAGAGAACGGGCTTCTTTCATATAGGTTGACACCCCCTCCCCCCAATGGATGGGGAGCGGTCCGAAGAGTGTGGTGATGTGATCATTTGACTTTGGAGAAGGTAGTGACTGTTAGGTTCTGTTCAGTTGGTTGTGACAAACATCAGGAGCTTCTGTATAGCAGGAGCAAGCCTAGCCTGGAGATGGGAGAGGACTTTCATGTCCCCAACAGCCCCTCTGAGTGGCAGCCCCTTGGAAAGCAGTGGAAGGTGTGGGGAGGAGCTGTTGGGTTTTCCTGGATGTTAAACCCTAGCTTATTCAATCCTTGTTAGCATCCCATCCTACTGCCATTGCTGAAGCCTGCAGCCCTGGAGGGCAGGGTAGAACTCTTCCCACACCCTTTCTGGGAAGATCCTAGTCTTCTGGTCACAGATCCTAGATCCGGTCACAGCTTTCTCGCCAGGTTTGTCTGGTTGAGTTTGAACTGCCAACCTTTCTGTTAGCAGCCCAGCCTTTACTCATCGCTGTGCCACCGGCACTCCTGTTATTTGAGTACCCTTAGGAAGCTGAGTTAGCTCCTCTGCGACTCAAGTGCTTGCCCTGTCAAACAGGATGGTATTTGTGTTAGACATGATTATTCATCACCCCCAAATAGCAGTCGCGGGACGAGGCTTGGAGGACATGGGCATGCTGCAGGAGTATCCTCACCTTCCATGGGGAGGACTTGGATTCCATCCGTGGTCAGTGCACCTTGTGCAGAGCCGCCACCCGGTTGCCAGTTGAGGTTTCTGCAGCTTCCTGATTCAGCAGAGCTTTCAGACAAGGAAAACTAGGCAGAAAGGCCTGGACACCTGTTTCTGAAAATCAGCCTGTTTAAAATCTGTGCATCACAGTGGTCTGCTCTGCATTGGACCATGGGCATCAAGCAGGACTGGGCAGTGCTTGCTTCTGTCGTGCATGAGGCTGACTCAACATTAACAACAACTGCCACAAAAGACGATGATGTTTAATCATTTCTAATGTTCACCTTAAGCCTTCCCATTGCGAAGGTGGGTAGAAAGGGGGAGCCGATCACAAGGATGTACATGGAACCCCCTCCCTGGGGGACAGACAACAGAAAAGTGGACGAAGGGAGACATCAGACAGTGTAAGACATGACAAAATAATAGTAGTTTATTAATTATCAAGGGTTCGTGAGGGAGGAGGGAGAGGGAGGGGAAAGCGAGCTGATACCAAGGGCTCAAGTAGAAAGCACATGTTTTGAGAATGAGGATGGCAACAAATGTACAGATGGGCTTGGCACAATGACTGGATGTATAGATGGACTGTAATAAGACTTGTACAAGCTTCCCGCCCCCACCAAAAAAAAAAAGGGCCTCAGTGAAATCATCCTGGGCTGAGGACCCTGTTCCCTGGATGCAAACCAACTTCCCCTCCAGGAACTGACCCAATAACAATGGAGAATGAAATGTAAGCACAGACAGCACATAGGATCATGGACACACGGCCGCTCTTGGGGTCCATCCTGACATCTCTACCCAAGACAGAGGATCTCATTCAACATCTGGTGCAGCCCCTGAGCAGGGGTTTGCTAAATGGGTCACTGTGTCAGACCAAAGCTAAACAGGTCCTCTGGATCAATGGATCTTACCTTGCAGCCCCTCTGGAGCTAGCAGTCACCCCCATTTCATGGATGATGCCAGCAAGGTTTAGCGCTATGACAGAACAGGCCCCAGACCATGCAGACAGAAAGGGGGGGGTTGCAGTACCTGGAGAGCACACCTGTTCTCTGCGCCTGCCCTGGTTCCAGACCAGCTCTGTCTTTGGCCAGGTCTAAATTCTTCACAGCCCAAAGGGATCCATGGCTTCTTATTAAGCCAAGCAGACCCAGGAAAACAGCATTATGTGTGTGTGCCTTTTGTTTTGATCACAAGGTTTTTTCCTATTCATAGGTATGCATATGAGCCTGATGAATTTCAAACAAGATAATGGATTCATTAGTATTTAATGAGTGCAGTCTGCTTGCCAGGAAAATAAAGTTCAAAGCATGGGAACCATCAGATAGGATGGGCAGGGCAGGAAGAGTGAGATTTTACACATTTCCTTCTGGCCAGAACCCAGGCCAGGCTCTCTTTGGGCCCCTGCTCTGGACCAGGTGCAGTTTCACATCAGTGTCTCAGGTAGCTATTATGACCCCAAAGTCTAGGTGAGGAAACTGAGGTCCAGGGACTGGAAGACCAGTATCACGGGTAATGGGGCTGGAATCTAGTCACGGGGTCTTCTGGCTTCAAAGCGAAGGCCCTTGTCCATCACCTCCATCACCACTCACTGACATCCCTTCCATTCCAGTGTGTACACAGGGTGTCTGAGGTTGTGAATCCTTATAGGACTCAGACAGTCTCATCTTTCTCCTTAGGGTTTGAGCTGTTGTCACTTTCCAGCTTCTCTCTGCTTCCCCCCGCCCCCTCAGAATAGAACTGTCTGTTGGGAAACACCCATAGTTGCCCTGAGATCACCTGCAGGTAGGTCCTATTTACAGGTGGAATGGTGAGCACCTTGACTGAACCCTCCCCTCTCCCTTAAGGAGGCATGGGAGTCAGTGCACACTCACCCACAGGGACAGTGTGATGGGGGGGGGGAGGGAGGGCTTTGAGGTACACCCGTGCTTTGTGCTTGGCTCTGCACTATGAAGTTTGGTGGTTCAAACCCACTGGGAGGTGCCACAGAAGAAAGGCTGGGTGATCTGCGCCTGGAAACCAGCCATTGACAATGATCAGCTCCCTAGCGCTCATGGGGATGGTGCATAATTTGGGCCACACTTCATTCTATTGTGCCTGGGGTCCCCATGCATCGGGGCCAACTTGGAGGCAGCCGAAACCAAGGAGAATCCCAGAGAAGGAGCCTACCTCTGCAAGGCAAAACTAGCCAGTGCCAAGTGTGATCCCCACCATCAGGGTCAGTATGCGGCAGATGGCAGAAGAAGCCGTGTTCATTCCTACTTTCTAGGGGCAGGATTCTCAAGGACGGCTCAGGGTGGGGGGTGGCAGAGGGGGACAGGTAACAAAAGAGATGGCCCTGCTCTTCCAGTGCAGACAGAATAAGTCTCATGCCCTGCCCCTAGTCCAGGAGGCACCATACAACAGCTGAGGTGTGGTGGACCCTGGGCTCTGGGGGGCAGGCCGGGCAAAGGGGAAGGCCGGAGCCTAGGGTGGCCTTTGAGACACAGCATTCTGAAAAATGAGACGCACAAGCCCTTCTCGTTGAGGGTGGACCAGGAAGGAGAGAGGTCCAGAGTCACCCCAGGTTTGGTGGTCTGCCCAGAGGGCTCAGCACTTACTTATACTCAGTGTTTTGATGTATTATAGCACCTGGAGGCCAAGCATCATCAGCCAAAGGAAAAGGCTCCCGGGACAAAGTTGGGGGAAACCAGGCACCAGCTGCCGGAGTCCCTACCCTGTGGAGCCTCACAGGGTGCGCCCCGCTCCCCACCAGGGGTGATGGCAGCCCATTGTCTACCAGGGAGCCTCATTAGAGACTTCATGCCTAGGGTTTACTTGTTTCTAATGAAGAGATTTTTACAGCGCACCTTTATTGACCTATTTCATAGCAATTTTTAACTTGTAAATTAGGTGGGGTTAGCCTCACTGCATATTTCACAGTTTATTAACTATGTGTCAAACCCCTCCCACCAAGAGCTTACCCTTCCCCCCTTCTTGATATCCTGTCTCCTACTTGTGGGCCACCAGCCGCCCTTTCACCCAAGCTAGCTCCCGGCCCCTGACTCGCCCATTGCTAGATCCTGCCAGACTTTGGCACCCTCCAATGTTACGCCCTACGGTCTTAGAGGCTTCCTTTTTCAGTCAACGCATGTCCTCTGGGTCCATGCATGTTATGAGGTGACCTGTGGTTTCATCATTGTTCTTTAGCGATGTGCAGTTTTCCAGTGTGTTCATATCCCTAGGTTTCTTCATCCATTCTTCTACTGACTTGCCTCAGCTTTTTACTGTAGGCCGACCCCAGGGGCACCTCCTGCCTACACCCAACTGAATTCCAGAAGGAAATCAGGTGTTGGGCATTGCACCATATGATTTATGCAGTCAGTTTGGGCACCAGGAGCCTCTTTTACCAGTTCTGGAATGGGTGGAGACACTGCCGGTGACCACATTCCTATCTTGCAAATGGTCTATTTGAAGAGCTACAGTCAGTTATGCTCCGCTAGCTCCTTTCTGTGCCAATGTTCCCCAGAGACCCCAGTAAATAGAGAGTGTGCATGTGTGTCTAGGTGCATGTATGCCTGTGTAAGATGGGTGAAACAGTACAGGATGGGTGATGCAGTACAGGATTGGGTGGGAATTCTTTCGTGCCCAAAGACAAAGGAACCACATTCAGGAGGGGACAGAAATCCCACCCACTGTCTGCCTGCACTTCTCCCCCCCCACCCCCATGGCCTTCCCCCATCCCACCCCACTCTACCAGCTGTGGCCAAGGAGTCTCCACCAGTGGAGCTGCTGGTGTGTGTGTGTGTGTGTGTGTGTGTGTGTGTGTGTATGTGTGTGTGTGTGTGTATGTGTGTGTGTATGAGACAGAGAGGAGACAGAGAGAGAGAGAGAGAGAGAGAGAGAGAGAAAGATATTGCAGTGCTGGCAGGCATGCATCCCCACTCTTGCAGGGATTACAGGAAGGCATGGAGCAGTTTATCTGCCTCAGACCCCCGCTGACATGCCCAGCAGATCCACACATTGGAACTTAGAGAAGACGATTTCTAATTTTCTAAACCAATTTTGCTGACCTGATTTTTATTAAAAAAAAAATCAATTCTTCTGCCAAGAAAGAGGATTGAGGAATGAAAGTAGCTTAATGGAGCAGGTGATTTGGGCTGCAGGGCTCCCGTCTCCATGGAGATATCAGAGCGAGCTCTGTCCAGACAAGCGGGTTGGCTGGGAGGGTGTGAGGCCATTGAGGTAACCCATACCTGCGCAGGTGACCTCTGGGCAGAGGTGACTTGCGACCCTGTTCTGAGTGGGTCTCTGGGCGGGGCAGGGTAGGTGGCTTTGGTCCATGAGTTCGCTCCCTGCCAGGTTTCAGAGTGAGCCCGGGGAAGATCACCAAGGGACAGGCTCTGCACAGGTGCTCTTGGTCTGGTGCATTGGCCAGTGGATCCAGAAGCCAATAGCCCAGAGCATGTATGACAGGCTGGTTTCCAGAGTGTGGCAGCCCTGCTCGGAGATGTCTTACTTAGAGGAGAGAGAGAGAGAGGGAGAGAGAGAGAGAGAGAGAGAGAGAGAGAGAGAGAGAGAGAGAGATTGCACACTTGTGTGGTGTCCCTGCAGAGGGTTCAGTTCTTGCAGGGAGGCAGGACCTAGCTGAAGAAGACCATGCTGTCCCAAGGAAAGAAGTGAGTTTACATCCAGACAGACCTGCTTCTAGGTCGTGCTTCTCTCCTGATGGTCTGAGCATCCTGACAATGTGCTCAACAATGCCAGCCTCACTTCCCCCCTTCAGCAAGGGCAACATCCTCCCTTGATAGGCTTCGGGGTAAGATCCAGTGAGATCTTCTATTAGTACCAACTGGAGCACCTGGGGGGCATGGGATGCTAACTCCCTGCTTGCACCCCAGTAAAAGCCAGAAAACCAGTGGTTACGATGTAGGCTGCTAACCACAAGGCCAGAGGGCTGATAGCACCAGGTGCTCTTCTGGAGAAAGATAGGGCCGTCTCCTCGTGCAAAGAGCTTCAGCCTCAGAAAGCCTCAGGGGCAGCTGGCTCTCCCGTGTCCTGTAAGCTTGCTCTGAGTCAGCCTGGGAGTGATGGCAGCGAGCCAGGTTTGGGAGTTTGGGAGAACTCCTCAGTGTGTGTGGGAAGTGCTGCTCTCTGGTGTGATAACAGACCAAGGGGCTAGGGGTTTCTGGGGGCAGGGTTTGGCATCTGTCTGGTGTAGGTCTCTGAGACAGCGCTGTCACTCCTCAGCCTTGTGCCAGGGGATTGGAGTCAGGCAGGGTCACCAGCATGCTGAAGGTCAGTGGGGTGTGGAGGCAAAGCGGAGATGGTCCACCGAGAGATGCTTCGTCCCCCATTCACATCGATCATCAGCAAGCCTCGTAGACGAAAGTCTGCTGACAAGGGCCGGTCACAGGGACAGTGGCACAGGGTAACACTAGTGGTCCTGATGCAGAGGAAATAGTTAAACCAGAGCCCCCCCCCCATGTGACACACATTTGATGACAGTCCCAGCCATGGCAATGACGCCATCCAGCCTCCGTTAACGCTTTAGCTCAGCCACGGATGGCACGTCTGCATTAGTCATCTTGGTGCATTCCTGGCAGCTCTGTGTGATGAACATAATGAGCGAGAGCCATTGTACAGATGGGCACATCGAGGCCTCGCTAAGTCCTGGGGTGGTCCAGGCCCACTGTGTTAGCCTGCTCGGTGTGGTCATAGATTGCTGGCAGAGTGACAGGCATGGAAGGGAAGGAACCAGACGCCCACTGGATGCATGCATGTGTTGAGAAAAGTCAAGAAATCAGTACATGAAATTGGTAGATGTTTAGTGGGTGTTTTCCCTCTTGGGTTCCCCGTGTCATTTTTGTCCCAATAGGGCAACACATGGTGAATACAAAGTGAACTCCAGCAGAGTTAGAGTGTAAGGTCAGGCAGCTGAACTTTTGAGTTCAGTAGGACAAAGCCCAAATCCTTATCCTGTCCTTGGGCCTGCAAAGGTACGGGCTCACAGAGTTTGGGACTGATTTGTTGCTACGGGCCAGGCCCCTCCTGGGTCCTTTCCACGCACACACTCATTCACACTTACAATAGCTAACGGGAGTTAGCCATCTGCACCAACCTGTTTTACAGACAAGTATGCAGAGGAATGTAAAAGGCACAGAACTTTCCCAGGGTAACAAGTGAGTAAGAGGCTGGCCCGGGCTTCCCTCCAGCCTAGACAGTCTCCCTGCTCCACCACAGCTTGGTGCTGGGGAATGGGGAGGTGTGGTCCAGACTGGGCAGGATGTACAGAGGCTGGGATCCCCTCTACACTTCCTACTCAAGTCCTATTGTCAGCCTCTTTGGGGCCAAGCCAGGAATAAGGCGCCTAGTGGCCTAATTCTGTCTCTGGTGGTTCCGGCTGCCCCATTCAGAAGATGAACGGCTGTCAGGCACTTCTATTTTATCTCTGCCTAGTTTTATTTCCCCGCGGTGAGTGCTTCTATTGCTCGGAGGCTTCCAGGGTTTGCAGTCTTCATAAAGGGGGCTGTTGACTGGGGGTTGTGGTGCCAGGCGGCAGATGTTGGTGAGGGTCGTGTTTCCTGGTATGACGAGCGTCCCTCACCAGCAACACCCTCACTTGACAGGCCCTGGCTGGATCCTTGCTATTCTCCACTCTTTTCCTAATGCCTGAGGTTCTGGCATCAGTGGGGACACATCCTCCTAGAATATGTTTATATTACACATCGTGCAGTGTCTTCATTGTACTCTTGTAAGCACCTGGTGCTGCTGGACAAGGAGATGATGCGTATTTCCTATTCAAGTAGAAATTAGATACGAAGGATTTGGAATCAGATTCCAGAGCTCCAATCTACCCCTATTACTCTGATAGCCTTGTGGCTGCAGACCCATTCTTGAAGGCCCCAGGGCCTGAGTTACACCATTGTGACGTGGGGAGTATTAATGAGCCTCTGCACTCTCTATGGGCATATGTCAGGAGGGCCCACTCCCTGGGGAAGGACGTCCTGTGTGGTAAAGTAGAGGGGCAGGGAAAGAGAGGATGACATTCAGTGAGGTGGGTTAACCCGTGGCTGCAACAAGGGACTTACATGTCAGACTACCTCGAGGACGGCGCAGAACCGGCAGCGTTGGGCTCTGTTGTCCTTAGTGTGCCATCAGTTGGAACTGAGTGGGTGACACCTCACAACAACAATAGGAGGCCATCACAGGGTTAAAGCCCCTGGCACAAAAAACAGCCAGCCAAACTCACTGCCATCGAGTGGATGCCAACTCACAGTGCCCCTACACGACAGGGTCAAACAGCCCCTGTGGGCTTCTGAGACCCTAACTGTTCATGCGAGTAGGAAGCCTTGCCTTTTGCTCTCTGAGTACCTGGTGGCTTGAAGCTGCTGACTTCGCAGTTAACAGCCCACTGAATAGCTACTACACAATCCAGGTTCACTTGATCTAAGGCTTCCACATTATCAGACAGCAAGTGATTGCTCTCTGGGGTGCCTGGGGCACACACAGTGAGGCTCATGAAGGCTGGCTGATAGACTGGTGGCTCAAACCCACTCAAGAGCACCTTGGAAGAAAGGCCTGATGATCTGCCTCTGAAAGGTCTCTGCCTCGGAAAAACCTGTGGAGCCGTTCTCACACACAAAGGTCACTGTGAATTAGAAATGACTCGGCAGCCCCTGACGACAGAGGCAGTATCAGTGCAGGAGTCCCGGCATGGGGCAGATCGTGGTGCGTGGCAGCTAAGCAATGGGGTTGAGTGTGCCCAGAGGCACCCAGGAAGAAAGGCCTGGCAATCCAGTACTGAGAAAAATCAATCATCGACTGAGAACCCGAAGAAGCATAGATCTCTTTCGACTAGCATGGGGCCACCATGAGTTTTGATGAAATTGAGGACAGTGGTAGACAGTTGGCAGCTTACAGGCACTGCATCCTCTAGCTGCCAAGCCGATCCCCACAGAGCAGATGAGGAAACCAGGACTTGGAGTGCTGAAGCCTCTCCACCAGAATCACACAGCTGGTCAGAGGCAGGGGCAGCATGGGGGTCGTGTTGAGGTGGGGCCACAAAGAGAATTCCAGGAACATTGTTGAGAAGAGAGGGTGCAAACTCCCCCCCCCCCCCACCACCACCTAACAAGTTTCCCACCTCACTCTGGGTGCTCCAACATACCTGAATCAGCCCGGACGTGCTCCGATTGAGCTTTCCCCGTGGTTTTCATCCATCTAGACTCTTAACTCCCCTGCCAGCCTCCTCTAGGCTGAGGCACAGTTGGAGGAATTCTGGAGACTCACTATAGGTCATGTCTTGTGGCAAAAATGAGGAAGGGGGTGTGGGCTAGGGGCTGTGGGATGTGTGTTACTGTCTCTCCTATCCTGCAATAGAATATGAGCTGGCAGCTGGGACCACCGAGACAAAATACAGTCCCGACCCTCAGAGCACACACACATCCGGACTTCGGAGACCAAATGCCCAGTGCTGGAAGAATGCCCACAGAGCGGCAGGAACACCAGGAGACCAGGGAAGGGAGCACAGGGAGACAATCTGTGGGGAGCTGGGTTTTGGAGAATGAGTGCAGTGGGGAGAATTGAAAAGGAATAAAGTAGAAAAAAATGGCGGCATCCTCAAATCATTGGAACTTTGGAGGTATGTAAGGAGGAATGTAGTCATAAAATGGATAAACGAAGCAGCTGACATGTGTAAAACATCCAGCAGGCTCTTTGGGAGGGCTCTCTATTAGTTTCCTAAGGCTTAGAATCAAGGTGACTCAACACAATAGGATTGTATTCTCAAGCAGTGCTGGAGGGCAGAAGGTCGTTGGAAGTGCTGATTCTGAAGGCTCCAGGGGAAGATCCTTCTTTAGCCAGCTTATGGTGGCTTCAGACATCTCTTAGTTTGTGGCTGCATCCATTCCCACCTCTGCCTCCCTCTTCACCATCCCACCTCCTCTTCCATCTGTCTTCTCCTCTGTGTGCCTTTACAAGGAGCCTTTTGTTAGATTTAGGGCCCACCAGCATCATCCAGAAAGTGCCCTGGTGGCAGAGTGGTTAGGAGTTGGGCCCCTAAACTCGAGTTCAACAGTTCCCAACTTTCACAGGCCACTCCAGAGGAAGATGGGGCATTCTAGTCTTGTGAAGAGTTATAGTCTCTGTAACTCCCAGGGGCAGTTCTCTCCTGTCTTACAGGGCTACTGAGCTGGCATGGACTTGAGGGCAGCAATTTGGGAGGTTTGCATGATCCAGGGCATTCTACTTTGAACATTCCTTTTGCCTCTGACCCAGGGTCCTGTGTGGCCCTCGGTTTATAATTATTTTAAGGTTCTTTGCGGGTGCATTGTCTGATTGCCCCCACTACTGGAGGGTCCTTGTGGAAAGAACTGTGCCTTCGTATCAGGCTCACGGGCCCTTTGAAGCCGTGGGCTGAAGGAACGGGTGAGGGAATGAGTGGGGGAACAGGCAGGTAGGTGGAGAAGAGGGAGGGTGAGGATCAGTGCGCTAAAGAAACACTCAAATCCAATATTGGAGAACTAACAAGTTGTTTATTTCTAGTCCCACGTTGTTAAATTCAAGAGGTGAAGCCGGGGGCTTTAGAGCATCTGGGAGGACTGAGGTTATATAAACCGCGTCAATAAATATCGACGTGGAGGCAGGCCTTCCTGTGCGCTGGGCTCTGGAGGGAAGTGGGGGTTCTTTGACCGGAGCCCAGAGCCACCCCTTCATGGCAGGGACTTTCACTGTGGGGATTCACCAGCAGGGGTGGGGTGAGGAGGCCCGTCTCACTCCTCATACCCACTTGGAGGGGAGCAGGAGCTCTGAGCAGTCCTCCTCCAGCCTGCGGAGGGCCCAAGTCAGCGAACTCGGGCATCACCCGAATCCAGGAAAGTCCGGGCTGTCAACCTTCCTCCACAGAGAACAAAGCAAGCCCGGAGCAAAGCGGAACAACCACCAGTGACCGGCCGGGCAGGTGACCCTCCCCGTTGACAACTCCCACGTGTCAAGAGCAGGGCTGCATTTCATAGCGTGCCCCGTGGCTCTTTTTTTTTTTTAGAAGTAGATCGCCAGGCCTTTCTTTGCAGGCTCCGCGGTGGGTGGGCTCGAACCTCCAAGCAGCCGACCACCCAGCGACTCCACTCGCCCCTAGACCTTCTCAAACGGCTGGCTGCGTCCACCCACGGCTCACCAGACCCCACGCCATCACGTCATCCGCCACTGAATAGACTCCCAGCAGCAAGCTTGCAGGACCGAGCAGAACTGCCGCTCGGGATTCCCCTGCTGTAAATCCGTATGAAGCGGTTTCCCGCGTGACTGCCAGTGCCATCGCAGCTTTCAGCTCACAGCTGCGCACTGTAACCCCCGTGCCACTGAGGCTCCTTCCCATGGGTCACCCCAATGGCTCGCTGGCCCCCCCACCCTGTCCTCCACACACCTCGCCTGTGCTGCCCGGAGACCTTGCTCCAAAGCAGCCTTCTGATGGTCTGTTTTTCCTCCTAGGGCCATCAGGGGCTTCCTGCTGTCAACTTTGGGCTACATCAAGTCCAAGTTTCCCGAGACTGCTTCTTTATTACCTGGTTCCCATGCCCACATCGTGTGTTTACCCTCTGTGCCTACATGCTAAACCCTGCCCTGTTTCTAGACTCGGTCCTCTTCTCTTCCGCTTTTTCTATTGAACAGCAGGCTCCTCCTCCTGCAACAGCCTTTCTTCTTCTAAAGAGTCATCCTCTGTTGTCACCTCCCCTGTCCATGGAATTCCAGCAGCCACCGGCGGCCAATGTCCCAGCGCATGGGCTTGAATGAGCAGTGGGAGGGCTGCAGTTTGGTGGGAAGTTACATCAGGAGAAAATAGTCCCTGAAGTCTAAGAAGGGGTCGGTCGGGAGGTCTGGGCAGGGCAGGAGCAGCGAGGGATGCAGAGCCTGAGAAGCGTCCCACAGGTAGACTTAGCAGGGGAGCGAAGCAGTAGAAGAGGCAAGTTCTGAAGTCAGACAGGGGAGGACCAGGCCCTCACAGAGGGTGAAGGAAATGCCACTTCACGTGGTGCCCGGGACACAAGCACATGCCATGCCTCTGTCTACTGACACGGGGCTCTTGGTGCCTTTATTTTTGCAGGCAGTGCTCCGCCACCTCTCCGCTTCCCTCTGGAGCTGCCTCTTTGCTGTTAGATGCCACAGACTCGGTTCTGACCCACATGGACCTTTATTGTGCACAACAGCAGAAGGGAGCACGGGCCTGGCCCTGCGCCAGCCTCACGATTGTTTCACAACTGTTCTGCAGAATAGAATACCTCGTTGCGGCCACGTGCCCATCTGTCTCACAGGATGCATGGCCTTCCTCTCTTTTGCTGACCCTTCCACTTTACGAGATTAGATCTCCTTTTCCAGGCACTGGCTTCTTCCAACCATGTGTCCCAGAGTTCCTGAGATCCAGTTGACTAGTCTCGATTCCAAGGGAGCAGTCTTACTGTGTTTCTCCCCAGATAGCTCTGTGTGTTGATATCATTTGAAAGCAGAGTGGGTAGGTTCTGCTGCTGGGCAGGATGCAGAGGGACGTGGGGGAGGAGAGAGGGACCGGGATGACACAATGGCAGGAGCTCTGGTCTCCGCGGAGGCAGAGGTGGGCTTGACCTTTCCCGGGATAGAGAAGATGCCGCAGGAGGGGGTGGAGAGTAGCGGCTCAGGCCCTGCATGTTGTGTTTCAGGCGTCTATTAGATGCCAAGTGGAGGAGAAATAGGCAGTGGGAAATTATCGGAGTTTGTAATTAAGCAGTGGGGGTGGGCTTGGAAGGCAGTAAACATCTTAACTAATGGCTTAATGATCACCCCCACCCTCTGTACAAACACACCTCCAGTTAGCTGTAATAATAAAACGTGGGGGAGTTGTACAGGGGTCCAGGGGAGACCTCCAAGGTAGGAAGCTGCGGCCTACAAAGTGTCCTTGCTCCAGGCCACAGCGAATGAGCCAAGGTCAAGCCTGTTCTTCAACCCCCAGGCCCCAACCCTTGTCTCCACTCTCTGCCAGCGGATGGAAGGCAGCAGGCTGTGGCTGATGTCTCTCCATTCTGTCTCCCCCCAGGTCACCATCCTGGTCAGCCTGGCCCTAGCTTTCCTCGCCTGCATTGTGTTCCTGGTGGTTTATAAAGCCTTCACTTATGACCACAGCTGCCCGGAAGGATTCGTCTATAAGGTAAGGGGTTTGCGCCAGGTTGCGTGGCTTAGGTCACTGTTGGTTTCAATGGGAACGTCTGCCAATGCCTCTTGTTCCTTGGCATCTGTGGGCATGGCAGCCTCCCGCAGTTTGTTGGAAATATAGCACATAGGAGGGCCTGGTTGTTATAAATGCTTTAGCACTTGGCTGCTAACCAGATAGTTATTGGTTCAACTCCGTGGCAGTGGGTTTTGGGGTTTTGAGATGCACTTTGGGAGAAAGTTGTGGTCATCTTCTT